>JAMJFZ010002811.1:1840000-1872500 GCA_026225945.1 Cricetomys ansorgei
AAATAAGGGAGGCTCAAAGTCGTTGCCTTTTCCCAAATGGCAGAAAGACCCTAGAAGCCGCGAGCATTCCCACCAAGACAGCCAGAACATAGAGGAGGGGGTGACCATGCGGAGGATGGGAGGGGAAGGGGAAGAAGGGCCCGCTGAGGGCAGCGCCCTGTATGAGGATCCCAAGCATCCAGTCTGAGTCCTGGCTCTTGCTGGTCCTGTCACTGGGTACTTTCTTCTCATTGGAGGCCCTCTGCCATCCTGGGACACGTCTTTCTCACTCTGTCTGAGCTTGTAAGCTCCTGCCTCTCGTAGCTCTCTTCCTGTCTTCCTGCTCCCTAACCCACAGCCTGGGTGAGGTACCATTCAACCAGAGAGCCTGACACTTGCAAGCTCCGGGCAGCCACTCAGTTCTAGTCCTCAAGTAACATGGGTGGACTTCAACCACCCTTCTAAACAGATGCCACACACTGGGCCTGCATGCGCACAGTGTGCAGCCTTGAGCGCGGGGGTGGGGGAGAATGGGACCGCTGACATAAGGGGTCACTTATGCCCCCCAGGTCCTTGGCCTTCCCCCTCCAAAACATCCCTGCTCTGCCTTTGTAGCTCAAATATGCAAGTGTCATGCTGAGATTTTAAACAGCACCCATCTTTGGAGACTAATGTTGGGGACCCAGGAAACATTCCTCAGACTGGGCCACTTTTGCTGGGAAATTGCCGGTTCCCACCAAAGAAACAAGAAACCCCATCCATCTGCAGGCAGCCAGGAGAACATAGGCTTCCGCCACCCCAGGACACCTGCCATCCAGAAGGAGTAGACCCCATCCAAGTAAACACCCCCTCCTGGGAGAGACAGCCAGCAGGGAAGGAATCCATCCGCCAGGCTCCGGACATCCTGGACAGCGGTCAAAATGCTTCCTTCCACCGTCTTAGAGAAAAATGTCGTCTTCGTCCAGCCAATTCTTCTTTCCTTTCACAGGGAGAATGGTACCTGATGTGATTTCCGAAAAGCAAGAACAGCCTGGCCCCGTTCTCCAGATGTCATAGTCTGATGGCTTTTCTCACTCACTCCTCTGTCCCTCCATGTTTATGTAACAGACATTCCTTGAGCTCAAGCTCAGTGAACAATCGTGTTCCTGGGATGCTGTGTGATGATGCTCCTCGCGCCCCACTAGAGTCAACCTAGTGACACTAGGAGCTTGCGGTCCACCACACAGGAGGCACCGTACCTGGTGTGGTGCGGCTGCTGGCATGCCGCTGTCCGGGCAGGAGCTCCTCTGTCTAGGTTGGACCAAGTGGTTCAGATGTCCTTGCCCATGGCATTGACTAGAGGGGAAGTCAGGGTGTAAGGACCAAATTATAAGGAATATATGTTTTCAGCCCTCTACGCAGAGCTACTCTCCGAATGTAGAGGACTTTGTTCCGTGGAAAGGGAGCTGGTCCACTTTGGCCAGTGACAATGGCCACTGCAGTCACCAGCTGTGGCTCTGGGTGTGAGGGCTCACTCATCATAGCTCCCAGACTAGCCCAGAAGGGATGGAGCAATGCCTACAAGCGCCCCCTACAGGTGAGGGTCAAACTCAACCATTTGACTCGAGTTTGGAAATGGGGGTGAAGTCACCCCATTCCTTCTCTATTCAGCTACCTCCCAGGTCTGTGTTCTGCTTTGGCTCCCAGAGTTTCCACGGAGGGTTAAATTTCAAAGACCATGGCATCAGGATTGACAACTTTTACCCTGTATCTATATTGGCTCCTTCCCTTCTGAGACGGATACTGCTCTCTACCCTGATTTCCACCACTACCCCTGAACCAAACTCCCCACTCAAATCCTTCTCTCTCAATGTCTGTTTCCAGAGAACCAAGCTAAGACAAGGATCTCAGAGAGCTCAAGCAGATCACCCAAAGCTGCACAGTGGCCTGCAGACTGAGTTGCCCGCTGCCCACTTTACTCCCTGAGATCTCGCTGACCCAGGGCTGTCAGCAGCATTTCTGAGATGACAGTTACCCCACATTCAGAGCCCCCCTTCTTGTTCAGAGTCACCCTGGTTCTCAGACATGAGCCTGTTGTGAATGTTCTAGAGATGGTGTGGACTTTGCTGGGCTAAGGAATGCTCTAGAAGCGCTGTGGTGCTGCCTGTGCTCCTCTACCCCCAAACAGCATGGGGGCCTCCTTTCTCCATGGGGATGTGTGGAGGGGCTGCGCATGGTGGGGGTGAACTTGAGATCAGGGCAATGGAAGGGCTCCCTCCACTTTTCCTCTGCTCTCAGAGCATGTGTCTCCCAGCAAAGAATCTATCCTGGTACCCGGTATTATGTGACCTCTCCAAAAAGCCTTCAGAGAGCAATCATTAGTCACCATGTTTGGCTGTGATGCCCGCAGCACGCTGGGATGCCATAGCAAGGACTGTACTGAAGAGGGGAAAGGAGGGACAAAGGAAGTGTTGCACGTAGGCAAGCACACGGCATCAGCCAAGGACGGGAGGTAGTCGATGAACAGACCGACCCTTCCCTGGGGACCAGCAGGCTCAGTTCAGACGTCCTGGAGACATCTGGCCAGATAAGCTCCTGAGACTAAAAACACGTAACTACACCAAGCAGCCAGTCAGCAGTCGATGCTCATGAGTGCCTGTGTCCCACTTCAAGATCCTGGGGCATTCTGGGCACTGTGAAATCACATTTATGCAGAGGTGGGAACCATTCTGAGCAGTCATTTATCCCCCAGTCTCCAAATAGGTTCCCAAGGCTTGTCAGAAGCAGAGCCCATGAATAATATTTCACACTGCCTGGGGCTTCCTCACTCCCTCAGAGCCTTGGCTGCCTGGGAGAGGCCGGCTCTTCTGGAAACTCAGGGCCTGGTTGGACACGCCTGTGTTTGCACCCTCAACCGTCTGGGTGTGCATTCACCAAATGGATGTGTGTGTTGAAGTTGGCAGTGGAATGTTGGTAGTGGCTGGGCACTGTGCGGAGATAGGCCCTGGCTTAGAATAAATTTGCATTCGGCTCCCTCTGCCCCTCCAGGGGCTGGAGTAGAAAGGAGGCTTATTCATCAGCCACGGTGGAGTTTGGTCCCTGGGGTTCCTGGCTGTCGTCCCTCTGTGCTGCCCATGTAATCAATCATGCAAATAGCCACATTATCTGTGAAGACTGATGGAGTCACACGTGGTGGCTGGAGAGGCTGGCCCCAGTGGGGCTCTGGGACCCTGGCGTGGTGTAGCCTCACACTTGTTGGTCAAGAGACTCCTAGAGCTCCCAGAGGGAAGCACAGAAAGTGGGGAAGTGTCTTGTTGTACAGGAACCTGGGCCCGGATCCTCCAAGGCGGTGAGCAATCAGAGAGCAGGCAGACCGTTCCCCTTGTATATATGGATGTCCCTCTTCCTCCTAGTAGGACATGTGAACCTCCATCAAGGCACAGACAGCACTTCCTGCCTTCCTTTCCAAGGCCCAGTTCTTCCCGGCGAGCTGTGCAGTCTCCCCAGCAAGGTGCTAGCTGACCCTGTAGCAGCTGACTACTGTGCTTTTACTCTTAAGAGAAAGGAAGGCTAAAAAGAAAGAAATCTTCATTGCCCTCATAGGCAAGAGAGAAACGAAGAAATATTCACAGCCCCCTTTGGCTGTCTGCAGCTTGGAGAGCAGGAGCTGACAGTAAACTGGACCCTCGTCCAATTTCTCTAACCAATGTTCTTCCAAACAATAACCAACAAACCAACACCAATGACCAACCAACCAGCAACCAACCGACCCGGCTCTCAGGGCTTCATTCCGTGTATACTCTAATAAAAGTTCCCAGAAGTCCGAGTGGCTCAGAACCCTAAGAACAAGCTACATGTGGCAGAACAGCTGCACGTAACTGAATGACAGCACCAGCAGCGAACAATCCAAATCAAACTCGTCATCATCCATCACACCTGGGACGGGAACAAAAACAGAGTCCAAACGCCGGTTTACATTTTGAAAGAAACCAAAATAACAAAACTCCTTCCAAGTGTCCCGCTCCAGTCCCGGTTCCTCTTTGCCCTGACTGGTTATCACAGGCACTCAGTGACACTAGAGAATCAGCTTCCATCACCTGGATAAAAGCATCACCCTAGACCAGAAGTTCTCAACCCGAGGGTTACGACCACCTTTAGGTCAAACGACCCTTTCTCAGCGGTATCCTAAGATCATCTGTGTATCAGATATTTACGTTAAGATTCATCAGAGTAAAAAATTACGGATATGAAGTAGCAATAAAAATAATTCTACGGTTGGGGGTCACCACAGCATGAAGAACTGTACTAAAGGGTCGCAGAATTAGGAAGGTTGAGAATCACTGCTCCAGACAGCGCAAGAGGCCAGCAGGGAGGAAGCTGAGTTACCTTGTGGAGCAGCCACCCAGCCTGCCAGCCAAGTGCGTGTTTATACCCACCGTGAGAAGGGTGGGCCTCCTCACTGCGGGTGTGTAGCACCAGCTTAGCTGAACTGACTGACGGGGAAGGGAACGCATCTCTGTAGGAAGTGTTCTCTGCCCTCACCATCTTTCTGGGACAAAGGAGGCTTGTCCTGGAAGACACACTCACCTCCCATAGAGAAGACTGGATAGGTTTGGATGCTCAGGGTAGGAAGGACGGAGAACCACGGGATTCATGGGGATGGCTTCTGGGTCCCTGTTTTCTGTTGGTTTTTCCAGAAGGCTTGTGATGACCTGGCACCAACAGAGGCAGATGTGACTTTGAATCCCACGTCTCCACTGATGGTGCTGATGACTGGGGCCACCTGGGAGTTGCCTCTAGTGTCCCCACTGTACTCATACAACCTTGGAAGCTCCTAGGATTGCACCTCCAGCTGGCGAAACCAGTGTCTGTGAGCAGTCTGCGAGTGTAACTTCTAAGCTGGAGTTAGTTTCTGGTGTGAGATCGCACCCTACCCCAAGAGACCCTTTGTTAAAGATGATACCTACTCCATCATCCCAGGTTCCTGGGTGACCTCCATGTCCCTGGAAGTCCACAGTAGGTCTACAGCACAAGCATAATGAGGCCATGGTTACTGTAGGCCACTGGGATCCGGGTCTGTTTGTTACCGCAGCAGAGCAGGCCCTCCTGACTGATCCAGTGACTATATGGCATTTCATACCTCGTTTGGCCTGTAGAAGCCAGAAGGAGAAATGACACCTGTCACAGCCTCAGCAGGCACCTGGGAGTTCAGAGGGCCGTCAATCTGTTGGGATCCTTGGCAGCTGGTCTGGGTTGTTTCACACTCAACACCCACTGTCCTGTGCACCCCACTTTCCCTCACCTTGCCCAGCTTTGTTCCCATACTCCTCTCTTTGGCTCAGGTCCCCGGGATTTGACTTGCACTGTTTGACACCCAGGTGACATGTTACAAACTCCAGGAGCCTCGGCCAGGAAGGCAAGAGAGCGGAGCTCGCTGCTCAGCTTCCTTGAGCTCCCAGGATTTTTTTTTTTCTTCTTCTTCTTCGAATCCACCTTTTCCATTAACTGAACTTTTATAGCTTGGATGGAAGACAGCGAGCAGCACACATTTCCAAGAATTCCTGAAGCCTTTCCATGGAGCACAGAGCCCATTAAGAATGTACAGAATCCCAGCTTTGGACCCAGAGAGCTGACAAGCCCCACAGAGTGCTGTGAGTATGCCTGCAGCAGGCTAGGGTTTGCACGTGGGCTTTCTAACATCCAGCAGTAGAGGGCACAGGCGTGGGACAAACTGACAGGGGTCCCTGGAATGGTGTGGCCATTTGCAGCCTGGCTTCTTCTTGTGCTTTCTAAATCTCAGTTTTTTCCTTCTGTAAAGTCTAATAACAACTGTGTCCATCTGTGGGCCTCTAGCACAGCCCTGTCATCCCACCGACTTCAGAAGCTGAGGCAGGAGGATTGCAAGGCCAGCCTGGACAACTTAGTGAACTTATTTTGAAACAGCAAACGATGAAAACATGAGTTAAAACAGCTCCTTAGGAACGCCACCCAGACCCCTAAAGGAAACAAGCAAACCAGCCATCCACACGCTCACCAGCAAGCTCTGAGAGCAGCAGCCACTCCCACGTCACTGGAGGAGGAGGGGTCATGGCCTCTCTTCACTGTTCGCTCTAACTTTGTTACCTTCGTTGTCTGAAGAGGTCTTTTCTTTTCCCAGACGAGAAATCACACACAGAGGAGCCCAACTTTCATGCTCCCTGCCTTCCTCCTTCAAGAAGACGGCAGCCACGTATACTGACGGGTGCACTCCTGTTTTCTCCTGTGCGACTTCTCCATCGAAGCCAAACGGGAAGACTCGCGCTGTAGACGGGGGATCCTGGGCTCACACGCTGACGTCTGGATAGACAAGCATTTGCTATCGGGTGCTGCTTGCCTCGGTGTAGCCCATCTAGGGTGTCGTTCTGACACCCCCCCCCACCCTCAGTAGCACCTCGCACTGCAAGCTGGAACGTCTGCAGGCTTTGTCAGGTGTCCCCAGACCTCCTGGCCAGCCTGCAGAATCATTGAGAATTCTGCCGCAGAGAATCTGCTCCCTTCCGTTTCTGACTGAGATCAATGTCTCAGGCCATCCCTGGTCCTTCCTCTAAAATGAGAGGTTTGCAGCCGACCAGGCAGCCTAAGCAGCAGGCTCTATTTTGTTAAGCATGCCTCTTGGCCTCCGAGTCATTCCTTGGTTCCTGGGATTGTGTCAAAGTCCTGGCTTTCACCTCTGTTTTGCAAAGTCCACCTCAGGCCGCGTTTGGCCCCAGTCTTGCCTGTCTTTGGTCCGTAGAAAGCTCCTGGGAAGCCGTGGGCTGGGCTGAGCAGAGGCCTGGAGCAGAGGAACCGCTTTGAAGGGCCGGGCCAGCGTGGCCTTCACCTCCCCGTGGATTTCCTGGTGAGCTGGGGCCTGAGACACTGAACAATAGCCGCAGATCCTGAGCCTCGGTGGCATGACCTCTTCCCCTGAGGCTGGAAACCAGCTCAGAAAACACAACTAGACTTGGAACATGTAGCAGAGCCGACCTGGGGGAGCAGCAGCCTCAGGTGTCCGCACCTCAGGGAGTCACTCAGCCACTGGCCGGTCTGCCGGAGCAGGCAGCGACCTGACTCAAACGGCCTCTCCGGGCTTTCAAGGAGAACAGGCTGTGGTTGGAAGAGGTGTGTCTTCTGCTTGCTACGTGGACCTAGTGCCCCCCTGAAGCCTGCCTGACCCCTCGATGCCTTCATCTGTGTGGCGAGACGGGACTCCCTCCCTCTGTCCTGTCGCGTCTGCAGGTGCCTTGCTGACACTGCCTCCTCACGGAAGCACAGACATGGAAGAACTGCTATTCCCAGAGGGAAGCGATGCAATTATAATCTCCTTCAGTTAAATATTGCTTCATGGGGCCTCAGGACAGGAAAGAGAAGTCACTCTCAAAAGTCAGGTGGCCATGGTGTCATCAAGGGTGGTGGGGGTGGAAGGAACACACTTGGGGCCTTCATTGAGTACTGTGGGGTGCCGCAGAGGGGCTTTCCTAGTGTTTAGAGTGAGCTCGGGTAACACCTATTGAAACTCCCAGCCCCAGTGGGTGTACTCGACTGTACTGGGAAGCCTTCTGGTCAGGATACTCTGCAAAGGCTGGTCCTCACTGCTTGAGGGAAGCTGACACACTATTGCAAGTGATGGACTTGGGGTGTCTAAGATAGAGCAAGCCTTCAGTTCCAGGTGGGATTCATAATGGCCATCACAATTATCATCATCACCATCATCCCCATCATCACCAAATCGTTACCATCACCATTATCAAAATAACCATCATCAGTACCATTTAACTGTCTCTGTCATCACCATCATCACCTTTGTCACCACCACCACCATCACCATCACCACCATCACCATCACCACCATCATCATCACCATCACCACCATCACCATCACCATCATCACCACCACCATCACCATCACCATCACCACCATCACCATCACCATCATCACCACCATCACCATCACCACCACCATCACCATCACCACCACCATCACCACCACCACCATCACCATCACCATCACCATCATCACCACCATCACCATCACCATCACCACCATCATCATCATCACCATCACCACCATCACCACCACCATCACCATCACCACCGTCACCATCATCACCACCATCACCATCACCACCATCACCATCACCACCACCATCACCATCACCATCACCACCATCACCATCACCATCATCACCACCATCACCATCACCACCACCATCACCATCATCACCACCATCACCATCACCATCACCACCATCACCATCATCACCATCACCACCATCATCACCACCATCACCATCACCATCACCACCATCACCATCATCACCACCATCACCATCACCACCATCACCATCACCACCACCATCACCATCACCATCACCACCATCATCATCACCATCATCACCACCATCACCATCACCACCACCATCACCATCATCACCACCATCACCATCACCATCACCACCATCACCACCACCATCACCATCATCACCACCATCACCATCACCATCACCACCATCATCATCATCACCATCACCACCATCATCACCACCATCACCATCACCATCATCACCATCACCACCACCATCACCACCATCACCATCACCATCATCACCATCACCACCATCACCATCACCACTGCCACCACCACCATCACCATCACCACCATCACCATCACCACCATCACCATCACCACCACCATCACCATCACCACCATCATCATCACCATCATCACCACCATCACCATCACCACCACCATCACCATCATCACCACCATCACCATCACCATCACCACCATCACCACCACCATCACCATCATCACCACCATCACCATCACCATCACCACCATCATCATCATCACCATCACCACCATCATCACCACCATCACCATCACCATCATCACCATCACCACCACCATCACCACCATCACCATCACCACCATCACCATCACCATCATCACCATCACCACCATCACCATCACCACTGCCACCACCACCATCACCATCATCACCATCACCATCACCACCATCACCATCATTACCACCATCACCACCATCACCATCGCCACCACCATCACCATCATCACCACCATCACCATCACCACCATCACCATCACCATCACCATCACCATCACCACCATCATCACCACCATCACCATCACCATCACCACCATCACCATCACCACCACCATCATCACCACCATCACCATCACCATCATCACCATCACCACCATCATCATCATCACCATCACCACCGTCACCATCACCACCACCATCACCGCCACCATCACCACCACCATCACCACCATCACCATCACCATCACCACCATCACCACCATCATCATCACCACCACCATCACCACCATCACCATCACCATCACCACCATCACCACCATCATCATCACCACCATCATCATCATCACCATCAACACCATCACCATCACCACCGTCACCATCATCACCACCATCACCGTCACCATTGATGGTGACACTTTCAAACTGTCCAACAGCCTGCCTCATTCAAACCTTTTGAATGATTGGATGTAACTGACATTTTTCCTCTAGGAAGCACCAGGATCTCTGCCTATGGGTAACACAGCAGCAGACGTCTAGGTTTCTGGAAGCTGGGTCACGCCTTCCATAGGAAACCTGATTTTAATTGTCACATCAATCTAAGGAAATCTAAGTACTTCTTGACTTTTAGGAAATGGCAAAGAATCTCTGGGGGTCCTGGGTTGGGGGCTTCCCTGGGAAGGTTAAGTATTATCTTAAAATTCTGTTTTGTTTTGTATAAGGGGATTCTTGGTGACATGCAGAAGAGCCCTGTTTTGATTTGGGGCCTTTGGGCAGAGTCTGAATATGTTTCCACTCCTTACTGTGTGGAGCTTGTTACAGACATGAGTCGCACAGTAGTTGATAAAAGGTCAGGACGCTAGGTGGGACATGTTGTCCCACGCACTTCAGGAGCTAAGGTAGGAGGATCGAGATATTTGAGGCTAGTCTAGGGTGCATATCGAGACTCTATCTACAAAACAGAATGGAAATAACAAAAGAGTAGAGAGAGTCAGAGGAGAGAAGGGCCAAGAGGGCAGATGGAGAAAGGAAATCATTGTGAATGGCCAACTTAACCCGAAAACCTAACACAGATAGGGCAAAGTCCGGCCTCCTTGGGCAGGATTCCACTTGGCAGCTTTGCGTTCTGTTCTAGGTTACTACTTACCTATCCACAGTCAAAATGCTGCTCATTGTGCACACGCCATCATAGTTATTCATAAAGTACCTGCTGCGTGCTGGGGATCTCATCTGTACTGAGACCCAAACCCACGTAACAGCGTGCTCACCACAGCCCTGTCCGTAATACCAAAGTTGGAAATCCAGCGCCCGGGAGGCAGACGCTGTTTAAACAAAGAATGGGACAGGTTTTGGGTGAGTACAACACAGGTGTTCAGATGGATGGGAGGATGTCAGGAGAGGAATATGCAGTTCTCCTGAGATGAAGCAAGTAGGGAAGGGGCTGAGAGGTGGCTCTGAGGGCAAAGTGCTTTCCATGCAAGTGCACAGATCTGAGCTTGATCCCCAGAACCCACATTCTGAAAGGAAGGGAGAAAGGAAGGAAGGGAGGGGAGGAAGGAAGGAAGGAAGGAAGGAAGGAAGGAAGGAAGGAAGGACGGAAGGAAGCTGGGCTTGGACATGGTGGTGCACACCTGTAATCGCAAGGGTTGGAGATGGAAACAGGTAGGTGCCTGGGATTCACTGGCAGCCAGTCTAGCCAAACCAGTGAGTTCCAGGTTCAGTGAGAGACTCTACCTCAAAAATAAGGTGGAGCGTCATTAAGGAATAAAGGCAGAGCACAGTGTGCACTGAAGATCACGGCATGCCTTCTGCCGTGTTTTGGCCGTATCAAGAAGGCAGCTTCTGGAGGGAGCCGGTGCCTGTGTCAGGACAGGAAGGGTAGGGTGCAGTAACAAGCAACCCATGCCCGAGTGAATTAGCAAGCTCCACCCACAGAGGGTTATCAAAGGATGCTAGGCACTTGCCCACATGTCTCCGGGAGTCCAGTCCATGAACTACCCATCTTTCTTAGTTGGCTTGTTGCTAGACCAAAGGCCGTAGGCCTGGAGGTCTGGAGTGGACAAGGCAGGGATTGCACCTAGACACACCACTTGTCTCTCCTGCTCTCCAGTCATTGGCAGATACTAGATTCATGACCCCCTTGGCCACAGGGGAGCCGAGGAGATGCAAGACCCAGAGACTCACTGTTGCCTGAGAGGGAAGAGCTGACCTATGTGGTAAGCAGAGGCCGAAGAGAGAATGACCCCTCCATGAACTCTAAAAAGTTTTTCATTTTTAACGTGTGTGCATGTGAGCGCAGTCTCTATGGAGACGATAAAGGGGGGGGGGCAATCCCTAGAGCTGAAGTCACGGGGATTGTGAGATGCCGTGTTAGTGCCAGAAACCCTACTCAGACCCTCTGTAAAAGCAGCAAGTGCTTTTTACCACTGAGCCGTCTGCCCAGCCCTGCAAACCCCTCTAAACACCATTATTCACTGACTTGAGATTTTTTTAAGCACCTTTATAGAACTGAGCAGCATACAGAAGTGAGTCTGGCCTCAAGGGAGCTCACAACAACCATCAAAGAAGGTGACAAAGAAGAGAGGAGGAAGTCCACAGCAGGCTGGAGGGCTGGGGGAAACTCTGTCCATCAGCTCTCAACACACATGTGTTGTATCTACTGTGTGCGGGGATGGAAGGACTCTAAGTAGGATCATGAAGTTAAATAAGGCCTGGTTGGCCAGCCATGGTGGCACACACTGGTGATCCGAGCCCTCGGGAGGTGGCGGCAGGAGGATCAAGCCAGCCTTGGTTACAGCGTGAGCTTCAGGGCAACCTGAACTACACAAGATCCTATTTCAAACAACAAAAGGCAGTCCATGGTGTGCACTGACATTAAACTCGGACCAGAAACCAACACTCAAATTCAAGTCCCTCTTCAGCTCATTGTTTACCTCCTGGTTCATACCTGGAAGGTGATAGGAAGGTTTGCTGGCTAAGGCGGAAGGTACACTGGCTGAAACATGGGGGGGGGGGGGTGGGGGGTGGCAGCCACGTGCGAAAGCATTGTGCATGCTTCCTGCCTCTGCAAGGGATGACAGCGGGCTGTGGGAAGGACGCGTGTTGGAGGGGCCCCGGGTCCTTTCGTTCTCTGGGCTGATGGACAGCTCCAGGAGGCGAATGGGATCCCTTTCCTGATGCTCGCACCATCTGACCCCTCCATTCAGTCAGCGTGCGCAGGCTAAACTGGAAGCTGCCTGCCAGGAATGATCAACTTTGCATCTTATCAAAACTTTGAAAGCTGAAGCTCGGTTCAGAGGGAGGCGTTTGGGGGCCGCAAAGGGGTAGGGGGAAAGAATGCCAGGATCTTGGGATTATCAAGATTTGGATTAGTGTGCAATTTCCTGAGTCCCCGACTTCACAAATGAGGTCAGAAAGGTCCGTTCTGAATGGAGCCCATTAATCTCCCGGCTGCGCGAGGAAACGTGGTCAGCCCAGGTGTGAACAGTCTCGCTGTTATTTTTGGGAGAATGTGAGCTGAACAGTCGCAGGAAGTACACGGTCCCCCTGCCAGCATCCTGCTATATTATTTTAGGCTGCAGAACTAAGGCCTGTGAGCAGAACCCGGCTTTCAACACACCTTTAAAGGCTGAGGGGCACTTGGCAGGCAAGAGCCGCGCTGCAGAGCTTGGGGACATTCGGACAATCCGCGGGTTCAGAGCCGCACTCAGAAAGTGTCACCTGTGGCCTCCTGGGAAGCCACATCCGTGCGGTAGTCACGGCCTGTCTGACATTGAGGAACGGGGAGATTCTGCCCAGTTTTATGGCTTCTGGGGCCTGGTGTGAGCCACCAGCTCACAGACGAAGCAGATCGTCTGAGACCAGGGTACACAAAGGTCTGTAAGTGCCCGCAAAGTCCTCCAACCTTACGGCCATGGGAACGACCCTTTACTTCCAGCACGTCGTTTTCAAGTGTCACCAGATACTCTTTTGACTTGTTCAGGCATCTTAGCAGTGAACCCAGGCCTGGCTCTCCAGCTCTGGTCAACCACATGAGTGACTGGCTCTGAGACGTTGTTCGCTGACCCCTGTGCTGAATGGAGGAGCTGTCACACTGACAGCGTCACCGGAGGCCTCTAAGCTGAGCCAAGCACATGCGACAGAATGCGAGTCTTTATCTTCCATCCCCAAACTCAGAGGAGCCATGGAGCAAAAACCAGAAGTGTGACCCATCGGCTATGGGAAATCAGGCAAGGAAGAGTCAGCCTAGGTCCCTCCCCCAGCACCAACCCTTCAGATGGCCCCATGACCAGTGGGGCTCTCCAGGGCACAGGTTTTCTGATTTGTTTGTTCATTTTTTTTACACAAACATTTCCTGGTTGCCTGCCATACACAGGCCTGGAGGTGGGGCAGGGTGGAGCTGTGGACAAGCTAACACCCTGTCAACCCAAGAAGCATACCTTCAGTCCAGCAGAGGCATGGACTCTGTGTCTGGGAATACGTGTAGTAAGACAGCGACCTAAGCGGAGACTGGGTGACAGTGTGGATCAAGGTGACCCTCCCAGGCTGTCGTCAGTGGCGCAGGACGTGGGAAGCAGGGCTTTCCCAGAAGCAGTGGTAATGGTAGGTTCCAGCCAGCGCCTCTGGAACCCTGTTGGCCTGGTATAGCTGTGACTGATCTCTTCACCACCACCCCACTACACACACACCATGAAGCTGTCAATCACCTCATCTGTGGCCACAGTCTAGGAGGCACGCCCTCTCTGGACCGTCCTTCCCCATGGGACCAGGGTGACACCCATGGAACAGGGAGACCTCACTTGCTGTCACACTGGCCACCGCAGGGATTTGGACCAGGTGGGTCAGAGGATGAAGGGCTGGGGGGAGTGGCTATGGCCAGCTTTAGGGACAAGTACAGGGGCACCTGAAGCAGTAGAGGGACATTCTTGACAAAGAACAAATCTCCCAGGAAGAAACAAGACCTACCTGCCCAGAACTCAACAAATGATGCCACGGACCACTGGAAGATCGCATCAGGACAACCTCAGCACTTCCTGGCCAGGAGCTCACCTCATTTTGCTTCCACAGGCCTCAGTCTCTCCATCTGCCCAGTGGGTATGGCTCGTCCATCTTGGGACCTGAGCTGCCACCTTCCTGTGAACAACTGACAGTGCCTTCCCCAAGAGACTTGTGAGGTCCTTGGCACGGAAGACCCCAGAGGCCTCCCTCGTCCCAGCCTGAAAGAGCAGCAACTGGAAGGGGCTCACATGATCAGGTGGGAGAGGAGATCGCCAGCAACTGCAGTCATAAATACTTGCCTTCCCTTTTAGCACGTTTACAATGCTCCGTCTTTTCCGATGCAGTAACTTACACGCTAAGATCTTCCTCCCACTGCGTTTGCTGACATCTGTTTAAATGTGGGACCGAGTAAATCACCCTCTGCTGATTCCAAGGATTTGGTTCCACTGCGTGCTGCCGAGGCTGCCCCAGCTTCGTGGGCTGCGAGCTCAGACCGTGAGTGTAGCTCTCAGCCTTATCTTGATGAA
Source organism: Cricetomys ansorgei (assembly GCA_026225945.1). Taxonomy (NCBI): domain Eukaryota; kingdom Metazoa; phylum Chordata; class Mammalia; order Rodentia; family Nesomyidae; genus Cricetomys; species Cricetomys ansorgei. The sequence goes on from JAMJFZ010002811.1 coordinate 1,854,567, forward strand.
CCAGACATAAACCATAACTCCTGCAAAGGGAGAGCACCAAAACGCTGCCGGGAGGGTTTGGTGAGTGGAGCGTGCGACTCTCCCTCCATGGCCGAGGCAGCCATGGTAAGGTAGAGGACCTGCTACCAACTGCTAATGCGGCTACAGCAAGAGGACCTGGGGAGAGACATACGCAGGTCCCCTGAGCTCGTGTTGCCGGGAAATTATCCCAGGCTCACGCTGGCTACAGTCCCTGAGAAGTGCACACGATGTCTCCTCTAGTGCTGGGCTCTGCTGCAAGCAGCAAAGCAAACCCGAACTGTGACTGTGGTTTATATCTGGGACGTTTTATTCTTTAACATGAAGGAGAGGCTCGTCCAGCGCTGAACCGTGCTTGCACGCCGTTGGCGAAGGTCTCATCTCCTTCAGGATAAGGAGTTTCCTTACGGTAGAAGACAGCTGCCGAGCTTCTGCAATCACACCCCAACAGCAAAATGTCCAAAGGAGAGAAGAAAGGATAAGCCTGTCCCCTAAAAAGAGAAAAGAAAACCAAGACAAAACTTATTTGCTTCTGCAGAACAGTTTTAGACTATTGAAAAATTGTGAAAATCATTCAGAGCCCCATGCGCTCCAACCTCGTTAACTTACTCTGGTGGTGTCTGTGTTACAGTCCCAGTCATCACCGACTGGAGACATTACTTGATTTGGGCTTGCCTGGTTTCACTCCCTGTGTGCTTTTCCTCCTGGGGATCCCATTCTCCCCCATCTTGTGTCTCCAGACTGGAGCCACGCTGTCTGACTTTGCCCCAAGCTGCCTACCCAAGCTCCCCCAGATCCTGAGGCTGAATCAAACCATTTCAAGATGCAGGGGCAGAGGCTGGGGGATGGCTCGGTGGTTAAAGTGCTTGCCTTGCACACATAAGGACCTGAGCTTGAGCCACAGTGCCCACATTAAAAAAAGAAAGAAAACAGCCAAGCATGGCGGCATGCCTTCGTATTCTCAGGGCTGGGGAATAGAAACAGGCAGATTCCAGGGTCTCCCTGGGCCAGAGAGATGCTGCCTCGAAAGACAAGGTGAGCAGCCTCCGAGGAATGACAACCAAGATTGTTCTCTGCACTCCACACACACGTGTATACATACATACGTGTCTCTGAAGATACATGAATATATGTACATATATTCACATTCCCATGATTCCAGAGAACGGCTCAGAGAGTGCAAGCCCATGTTCAAGCATGCATTCTTATAAGCTAGCTACAGAAACAGAAGCCCTGGTTTCAGGAGCCTGACTGTCTGCACGGTCTTCCTTCTGTTCTAGTCCTAGACGGGCAGTGAGGACAGCTCCGTGTGGAGTTGTAGAATCCAGAATCCGTGTCTAGGGCCTTGGGGTCCTCCCCTGGAAACCACACCTGCCCAGTGGCAGATAACAGAAGATGGTAGGATCAGGTTCAGACACCCACAGCCACTGTCTAGAGCCCAGATGGGGCCCTGTGACTACAGAGATCAGGAAGCGCTGGCGGATGGGGAGAAGAAGAGGGATAACTGGGATAAGAAGCAGCATATGTGGCTGGGGTGGGTAAAGCGCCTGCCACACAAGCTTGGGGACCTGAGTTCAATCTCCAGAGCCCACGTAAAAAGTTAGGCAGGGTGACACATGCCTGTAATCCCAGCACTGGGGAGACAGAGACAGGAAGATCCCTGAGCACTGGCCAAACAACCCAGCTACACCAGCAAGGCTCAGGTTCAGTGAGAACACCCATCTGAAAAGCAAGGTTGGTAGCTTCTGAATGCCCTGAAGTAGACCTCTGACCTTCGTGCACCCACGTGCAAGTGCGCACACATAAAAAATGAATATGCACACACAAGAGCACATAGAGGAACAACACTGGTGAGCCGGTCCAGCTCAGAGTATCTCAAGGGCCTCCAAAGACAGAGGGAGCTTCTTGGCTGCTGCACAGCAAGGTTGGGGTGCAGGAGGAAGAGGTGCTGTGGTGCAAAGCAGAGGCCTGTTGAATCACTCTCACTTGGCAAGCTTCTTCTGGAACTTGGGACTCAAGGCAAGCTGAGCTTGCTGCACGGAGTCGTAGCCTTCGTGATGGAGTCCAGGGTTTTTAGGAGACACCCAGGAGCACACAGTGAGCAAGTCCCTGCAGAGCTGACCTTACAAAGGACTCCACAGAACCCCAATGCTATAGCCATCCCAGGATCAGGAGGGGCTGAGAGGCTGTACCAGAAGGGCCTGGAAGAGCGACAGGTGTTTACATTTTTTGAAGGGATCATTTGGGTGACGGATGACAGGCCCCGGCCTCCGAAGATCATGCAGGCTTTGGCTTTCAGTCTCTCTAGGGTCAGATACAGTGCAAGGCTGACATCAAGCTCAGCTTTGGGAGGAACACCACTGTGGACAGTCTCCTGCCTCTGAACGTCTGATTTCTGAGAGTTGAGTAAAAGTGACACTTATATCACATACCCTGCTGAGTGGCTCAGGTCCCATGTATCCTCAGTACCCTGGGCCAAGGTACTGAGCTCCTTACTCTGGGTCCAGTGGACATCAGTAGGTGCCCACACTCAGCAGAGCTCACCTCCAACCCAGGATGATATGTGTGAGGTCTTCCAGCCCCAGTTGTGTACAACCAAGAAGGTGCAAAGCATTATAGGCAAAGGTCAGAAGACTGGCGGATTTTGAGACTAACTTGGAGCCCCTGGTGAGCTCGTGGGTGAGCTGGGCACCGAGGCCCAGGACAACTGGGGCCCGCGACCCTGCTGTCACCAGGAGGCCCACACAGCCCTGTAGAGGAGGTTGCTGGTTGTACAAGTGATGGAGGGGTGACCCCAACACTGGAGACAGGCCCCGAGCAGGGACATATGGTCAGTCACCTGGGTGTCCGTGGACATCCACGGGGGCCTTTTCCTTTTAGACACAGCAACATCTGCTGGGGACAGGAAGCAGGGCACAGGGAAGGGTTTGTTCAGAGAGAGGCCGCTGTGCCTCTGGGAGGGCACTACAGCCCTGACGCCTTCTGTCAGCTTGTTGGGCCTGTTTGGATGGAGCTTCGCGTGTGACTTCTCTGAGTGTCATTTTCCTTCCTCCCCGTACAGGGACTGCCAAGGCCTGAGCCAAGATTTCAGGGAGATTGCCGACTCCACAGCAGGATTCTCAGGCCTCAGCCTGAGATGGTTCAAAGCCCAAGAATCCCTACTGTACCTCCCTCTGGCATTCCAAGCCATGGGACATCTCTGCCCTGTAACTCCTGGAAGCCAGCTCCACCCTCTTCCCCAACTCAACACTGGCAGGCTCCACTGGGGACACAGGCTGTGATGATCAAAGGTGGTGTTTGCAGTAGGTGCTCATGGGTCCCCAGTCTGGTGCTGCCCCTCAGAGACAGGTGGTATAAAGACTCTTTACACATGGCAGCCTGAGAAATGCCCTCTGCATGCCTCACCTGGAAAACCAAGCCAATGAGCAGCAACAAAGGGCCAAGATGCTCTCTTAGAAGGTTTCAGGCAGACGGGGTGGGAAGGACACTGAGGGTGTGAATGCTGACCTCTAACCTCTAGGATTTTACCAGAACCCACCATCGCTGTAGCACTGAAAAGACAAAACAAGGAAAGATTCCTACCCAGGACACATCACCCTGGGGGCTCGAGGCTGCAGAGACAAGCAGGCACTGACCCTGGGGGCCCTCTCCTCCCGCAGACATCAGGGACACCGCCCTCCCCAGCAGAATCCAGCAGGCTTATCTCAGGGCTCCTAACGGGAAAAGGAGGTATTTACAAGGGGTGAAGTCCGCTCTGGCTGCTGGCCAGCTCACATCCTTCACGGAGGGCAAGTGTTTTTTTTCAGACTTCCATATACTGTGGAGCCGAAGAAATGCACTCCTGGTGCAGTGGAAACAGAGAGGAGTCAAGCTCGCCTGGCTCGGAGTGGGAGCTTCATCCTGCCCCAGCTTACAGCTGCAAAGTGAATTCCACATGGGAGGAGTGGGTGAGACCAGGGGAGAGCACTTGCTCTAGCGTGTTCAGAGTCTAGCTCCATCCCCCAAGTTGAATAAATAAATAAATGAACATTTTCCCCTAAACCTGACACCAAATGGGTCCTGCACACGTGGGTCCTGTGTCCTGTTACGTGAGGTGACCCCAGAGCTGACAACACTGAGTGACTCTGTGACCCACCTAGTCACTAAACAGGAACAAATCCTCTAGGGATGGTTTTGAAATATATATGTGTGTGTGTGTGTGTGTGTGTGTGTATACACACACATATACATGGATGGATGGATGGATGGGGGTGTGGCTCTGTTGGTAGAGAGTCTGCCTAGCATGTATGAAGCACTGGCTTCGATCTTTAGCACCCCATAAACCAGATGAGATGGTACACCCTTTAATCCCAGCACTCTGGAGGTAAAGACTCAAGGGGATCAGGAGTTCATGGTCATCCTTAGCTACATGGTGAGTTTGAGGCTAGTCTGGGCTGCATGAGAGCCTATCTTAAAATGTGTATGTGTGTGTGTGTGTGTGTTGTGTGTGTGTGTACTCACGTGTCAGGTGTGGTAGCCTATGATCCCAGCATTCAGAGGCTAAGGCAGGAGTATGGTAAGTTCAAGGCCAGTCTGGGAAACTTTGTGAGAGCCTGGCTCAAAATTTACAAAATTAAAATGTAAGTTGAATGGTGGAGTACTTACAAGCATCTATGAAGTTCTGATGTGACGCTGGGCTCCATCCCAGCACTGCAAGTAAATAAGTAAAAATAACCCCAAACTCATGTGCAAATGATGTTAAGAAATGGAGGAAAGCTGCATAGGAAAAGTTGATCAGGGAGTCCAGCAAAATAACTCAGTGGATAAAGGAGCTTGCTACTGATCCTGACGGCCCGAGTCTGATGCCTGGGACACACATGGTGGGAGGAGAGACCCAGCTCCAGCAAGGCGTCCTCTGACCTGTACATGTGGGTCATGGTGTGACACATTAATTCACACACACATAAATGTAAAATGAAAAAAGATTGGTCAGTATAAGCGGTAATCATGGGCCAGTTACTACTTTCAAATACAGGAAATACTAGTAAAATATAAACAATTAAACATGGCTGGATTTCAAAGCCATTTGAGGGATTTAAAATAAGGAAAACACTGGCAAGTGGGCTGTGAGAGGGTTAAGCAGAAAGGGGTCCTTTAGTCCTCAGGCCCCCAAAAGCTTGTCCAGCCCCACCCATTAGCAGGGACTTGCACCCTGTGCAGGGCCTGAGCTGACCTGTGTCGAGTCCAGGATGTGTGTGCACATGCATGCAGCTGCACGGCTCAGTGGTCCCCCAGAACCTCCACACCTCCCTGTGCCCCCAGCAGAGAGTGGGGCATCCCTGAACAGGGCGAGCTTTCCAGCCACTCTGGCTCCATTGTGTGGCCCAGCCCTTCTTTCGACACTTCTGAGCATTGTTTGGCTCTTGGTCCCCCGTCCCCCAGAACCAGCCGCTGTGTATGCTCATAAAACACAGAGGGCCTCACCTTCCTGTTTTTCCAGCCCCGGCTCTCTCAGGATGTGCCTCACCTCAGGGCTGTGCTCGGGTTCCCAGGCGTCTCTGAGTGTGCAGCTCCTAGAGCTTGATTCTCTGGGGATGGCCTTGAGCCACGGGTGTGTGTGGTATCCAGAGAACTTTCTGGGATGTATGTAGCTAGGTATCCACTCTTCTGCCTGTGTGCTGTTATAGCAAATATTTAAGGAATACATACCCATAGGTGGGATCCCATCTTCAAAGAGACAAGCCTGTGAGGGGTGTCCCAGCTAGCTAATGCTGTGTAACAAATCATCCCAAAACTTACAGTCAGAACTCAGCAATCACTTGCTATTGCCTGTGTTCATTTTCTGAGACTGCTAGGCCAGAATGGACCCCTACCCCAGTTCCCACTCCTGAGGAACAAGAATAGAATTTTATTCTTTCGAAGATCTGGAAGCTAAATATCTGATACAGAAGTCTCCACTGAGGTGGTTCATCCTGGGAGTGGGAAGGAGAATCACTTCGGGGTTCTACGTCTTGCAGATCCATCTACGTGGCCTCTGCCTTCACCTCCCCTTGGTGCACTGCTCACGCCTCTTTCTTGTTTCTGCCGTAGTGAACCCCAGCTCGCCCTCGTGGCCTCTGATTTCTTTGCTGTTGCTGTGATAAAACACGAGCAGACGGGAAGGAAGGGTTTATTTGAGCTTATGAGTCCCGAGGCTAAGTATCCATCACAACAGGCGTGGCGGCCGGAGCAGGAAGCGGAGAGTTCACATTCTCAACCGTTAGAGTGAGGCCGAGCTCTGTACTTTACCTGGCCCTGGGCCTCTGCATCTGCTCCCCTCGTCTGCTGTGGAAGCCTCTCTCATGAAGACTGGGGCAGGCACTGATTAAACGAGGGGAGCAGGATAACTTTAGAAGTCCCCTCATGGCTACCCAGTCTCTAGTTCCCAGCCTGCACTGGAGAATCCGTTAGGGGTTCCCTCCTTTAGAACGGTGCTCTGCCCTTCCATTGTCCCAACGGCTCCGTGTTCGTCCTTCTGGGACTGGGTTACCTCACTCAGGATGATTTTCTTTTTAGTCCCATCCTTTGTCTGCAAAGTTCTTGTAGTCTTTTTAACAGCTATGTAGTATTCCACTGTGTAGATGTGCCACAATTTCTTTACCCATTGCTCAGCTGAGGGGCATCTAGGCTGTTTCCAGTTTCTGGCTATTACGAACAAGGCTGCTATAAACATAGTTGAGCAAGTGTCCTTGTGGTAGGATGGAAAATCCCTTGGGTGTATACCCAGCACAGAGCTCAGGGAGCCCCAGAGAAGAGGTGGAGGAGGGGTTGCTGGGGCCAGAGGGGTCAAGGATGCCAGTCAACTGTCCAGCACTCCTTAGGGCCTCACAGAGTCTGAACCTGCTGGGTCCCCCAGCTGTGTCTTGAGGTTGCCTGGCTTTGGTGGTCTTGAAGAACTCATACAGACTGGAGGGGTGTCTCTCAACCTTACACTGGCCCGTGGGACCCTTCTCCCCCTGCTGGGTTGCCTAGTCCACCCTTGAAGTAGGGAACAGTGCCTGACCCTGTTCCACCTTGTTGTGCCATGTTGGAGCAATAATTCTGGGAAGACTGCTCTTTTGGGGGGAAAGGGAGGGATGGGAGTGGGAGGTTGAGGGGTAGATCTCGGGGAGAGAAGAGATAGGGGACCTGGGAGGAATGGAGGATGGGCAGGAAGGGTACTATATGAGAGAAGAAAATGGTTTTAAATGTGAAACTTCAAAAACAAAGTAAAAATAAATCTTTTTGAAGAGGAAAATGTTTTATTGGAGTTAAATTCAATAAAATTTCACGTTGTTCTGTTTTTAAAAATAGGAAAAGAATAAAGTCGAGAAAATAAACCGGAAGTGGCTGTATATTCTCGGCGCCCCAGGGACATACTCGCTCCAGCCAGGCTGCAGCACCCCAACTTTCCCAAGCAGCGCCACTAGTGGGGACCAAAGTGTTCAGACATCTAAGACCATGGGGGACATTCTCATTCAACTCCCCCACAGGCTCCTTTAACTTGAGCCCCTGAAAAGACCCCACTTCTGAATAAAATCACCCAGCAGGGCGTGGGGAGGGTTATGGTGCACTCTAGCATTTCCTCTGGACCCTGTGGCTGCCACAGCGGGATTAAGTTTCCTCCTTGGGTGCTGGAGCCTGACACGCATAGCCTTGTCACCCAGAAAGGATACCTACCCTTGGCTGCGCATCCCAGCGATATGGAGGCTGGATGTGTGGGGAAAGCCCCTCCCTGTGCACCCCAACCCCGGGGTCAGGGTGCACACCTGGAGCTGCCACCACTCAGCACTGCAGGGAGTGTCGATGAGAGCTTGCCTTCCTAGAGCAGAGGTGGCAGCCCTAAGACCACCCTTTCAGGGGCAAAGCAGACGCCCTATGGGGTGGGGGGGGGGCTGGCTGAGCGTGGGAAAAATGGGAGTATGCAGCAGCTCCTCCCTGGAAGCTTGTACTCTCTGGGCAGATTCTCCAGAGACCCACAAGTCTCAGGCCAGTTACTTGTGAGCATTTCTGAGACCCCAGTGCCTCCTCCTGTCGATACACACGTTCAGTGTCACAATCTTCTTCTCCCCATGATAAAAACACTTGTCAGATTGACAAAAGTATGTGGGGACCTGTAGACTCCAAACCTGTGTGGAGACATCACACTTGAGATGGCCCGGGCTGCTGGCCATGCAGGGTCGGCTCCGGGAACCAGGCTGTAGCTGGAGGCAAGGACAGACGGGGACTGTAGAACCCTCACTCCGGGATGCCGATTCCTCCACAGGCTTCCGCAGGCACATCCCCCTGTGCACAGGTATGCCCTTCCCACACAGAGGGAGGACAGGGCCGGACCCTGGTGGACATTTGCAATGTGCCTTCAGACTCAGTTGTTTTACAGTGTTGATTTCAAGAACAGAAAAGCTCCAAATCGAAGGCTTCCTGATGTAAATTCCCTCCCACAGCTCAGGTACTGGAAGATCTGGGGAAAGCTGACAACGCTCCACAAATACTCTTGGGGAAGGATGGGGTGAGGAAGAGCTTGGAAGACTTGGGGGGCGATCTTGGGTTTGCCGGAGTTTTGGAGGTGCTTGAGGCATCCCAACGTTAACACTGCTGTTATTCTAAAATCCTCCGTGTTAGAAACAACTTATCTTTTAATTTGGAAGCAGAAATGGATTCAGAAGCTGGTGAGATGGCCCAGCGCGTCAATGCGTCTGCGGGCAAGCCTGGGACCCAAGTTCAATCTCCAGAACGTACGTGGTGGAAAGAGAGGTCCAACCCATGCAGTTGTCCTCTGACCTCCATTCATGGGCCGTGGCACATGTATGTTCACACACACGGCACACAAAACAAATAGGGTGTGATTTTCTAAAGTGAGCATAAGAGGCAGGACTTGGGAATGAGTGGTGGGGGCCAGCGGCCAACAGCGCTGGAGACAATTTTAAAAGCAGATGGCAATGCGACTGGGACCTGTGTTTCCGTGACACCCAGGACCTTGATGGAGGCGGGACGGTATCCAGGCTTGGCCACACCATTCTCCACCCTGAGCCATCCTTTCCCTCCCTCCAAGGTTGACTGATCCTGCAGGTCTCATCTGCTTTGAGGAGAGGCCAGTGCTAAGGCTGGCACAGTCCCGTGTCTGCTGTTTCCACAGTAGCGTGGGTGTGGTGGAGGGGCGTCCTCTGGGGCCTTGCCCCTCTGTGCACGGTCACAATCCTCATCATTTCAGCTGTCCCAGGGCCTGGGTGACTTTATCTCATTGGGTCTCTTTCATTTCGTCTTGTGTGTTTGCGTGCGTGTGGAGGCCAGAGGTTGACATGATGCAGTCGGATCTTTTACCTGACCCTGGCGTTCACTGATTCAGCAGGTTGCAAGGCAGCCTGCCTGGAGGATGCTGCTATCTCCACCCCTCAAGTGCTGGGATTACAGGCAAGCTATCCCACCTAACCCGCTTTTACAGGGGTGCCTCGGATCCGAACTCCAATCCTCGGGCCTGTGTGGCAAGCGTTTCACTGGATGAGCCATTTCCCTGGCCCTCATTGTGGTCTCAGTTAGCATATCTCAGCCAGAGGTCAGGTTTTCTGTCCCCATCTTTGACTTAGGATGCCTTTGGCAAGGGGAACCCACCGTGGCCAGCTCTTGCACACCACTGGGACCTCTTACAGCTCTTCTTCCCTGGGCTTTTGTGCTCAGCAGGGAGACTTGGTTCCACAGAGGTAAGTGGAACTGACCCTCTGGGGTGTGAGCCTGTTTATCTGATGCCCACATCCAGATTGAACCCCAAGTGGCCCCACCCAGCCCTCTCACTCAGCAGGCACCAGATGTTGGCATGGGGTAGCCACATCTGCTTGCTGAGCTGAGAATTCCAGTTGTCAGTCTCTTCCGGTCTTTGAGACCCATTACATCTCACACCCCTACAGGGCAAGGCCGACCTCATGGGAAGTGATCCTGTTTATCCCGGGACACAGGTCAGTCTAGAAAAGACCACAGGCAGCAACAGGCCTGCTGAGCAATAGCTTTCATGGTCACATCATGCACTCAGTGGGGACTGAGAATGGCAGTGTTAAAGAGTCTCCCCTGTGAGTGGGGACTTTGAATGACAGTATTAAAGGATCAGCCTGACACGTGATCAAAACAAGTCAGGCACAGAGGAGCGGTGCAGAGCCGGCCAGGGCTGCACACGAGGACGGGGTTTCACAGACCTGCTTTACGGCTCCCCTAAGTAACATTATCTTGTTAAAGACATTAACCTCAGGCCTTGGCTGTTACATGTTTAGTTTTACTGTTTGCTCATCCTGGGGAGAGACCTGTAGGAGACACTCCTCAGTGAGAAAAGGGTCGAGGGTCAAGAAAACACTGAATGTCAAGGTGGCTGAACGGCTGCTTGGGGAACGCTGGCCAATTACAAAGAACAGACAGTGCTGCTCTCCGTGCTGTTTTATGACCTAAAAAAAAAATCTATGAAATACCAAATGTTAATAACCCTTTCATAGTTCTGCCCAATGTGACACAGCTGTGAGAGAATGCTCCTGAGCTGGAGAAGCACATGGCAGGAAAAGGCTGTCTCCCTGCCCAGCGGGGGCCAGGCCACCCCAGCTGGGGCAGGTCTTCACAATGGGGAAGCCCATGTGCTTTGGCACCCAATATGCTCACAAATCATCTGCAGGCCCTGCAGCCCCAACCAGCCCGAAAATGACCTGCATTCTTACTGGGTCTACTCGGGGTGGGGGGGCGGGTGCGGTTTCTGCAGACAGAGCCTAAGCTATGGTCTCAGCTTGTCTGAAATTTGGGGTTCCCTCATCTGGAGAGAAGACTCTAGGTAACTGAGCCAAGCAGAAGCCAGTTGGATTCCATGGAGCTGGAGGTAGAGATGGCTATCAGCCACCTGACATGGGTGCTGGGAACAGAGCTCTCGGGTCTTAGCCTTTGTTCATCTCTCTGGCCCATGAATCTCATTCTTCCTAAATCTCATCCATTGCTTGATTAAAAAAAAAACACTACCAAGTACCATTTATGAACACCCCAGGCTTCTTGGGTCCAGTTCCCGCTCATCTTAAGGGCCAATGGTATGGGTATCGATCTACACAAGGAACCCTGGATGTCAGCACTGTCCCAGACCCATATCCATTGGGCTTTCTTACCCCAAGGATTACTCACAGACCCTGAGGCCACGTATGAGTGACAGAAGGGAGGTGTGGCTGATGGTGGACCTGGGCCTTGGGATGTCTGAGGTTCCTGACTGGATGGTTCCTGTCCTGCCTCGTTCTGGCTAAGCAGGAATGTTTTGTGAGTTCATGGCCAGTTACCTGACAGTCTTGCAGATCTTCTGGTGCTCTTGGTGAACTGACTAGAACAGCAACAAGCCTGCTTTATTCCCACCTGGTGTACAAATAATTTGGAAGCTCAAACACGTAGCAATCTGATCCTGGGAAAAACGCTCTCCTGACAGGCCTGCACAGAATTCAACTTCTCCATTCTTCCCTTCCTCCTCCTGCCTTCCTTTGAAGGCACAGTGGGCCTCTGGCTCAGCTTCCTAAAGTAACTAGAATATTCCAATTTGGAATATCATCTGAGTTTTAGTGGCCAAAAAGCCTCTGAAATACTGGAGTCTTAGTTCAGAATTTTTTTTTTTTCAAAACTCTGTCTACCCTGAACCCTGCTCCTCAAAGTATAGATTTATTCAAAGAGCTCTTCTGGAAGTCTATGTAGTAATATCTACCAAGTTTGAATAAACAGCAGCTTGGCTTCCCTGAGGTTAGGGATTACAGAGAGGAGGTAATTAAGGGTGTGTGTGAACTCGAGACGAGGTGCTCACTGCGGTGATGTTTATCTAGATGTCGGTCAGTAAGAGGTGCCAGCAGCTTTGAGGCAGGGCCCTAAACTGCAGGAGGATTCCATTCAGAGAATGAAAATGCAGCCAGATTTGCAGCTGCAGGAGATGTTGGCAGCTGCCTGCCTCTATCTGTACATCTGGAAAAGGGTGGGGCCTGGGCTGGAGCTCAGCAGCAAGGCATTGGTTCAGTTCAATCCCAGTGCCACAGTAAGGGAGGGAAAGAGGGAGAGAGGAAGGGAGGGAGGGAGGGAAGGAGGGGGAAGAGATAGAGGGATGGAGGGAAGGAGGGAGGGAGAGAGGAAGGGAGGGAGGGAGGGAGGAGGGAAGAGATGGAGGAAGGGAGGGAAAAAGAGAAGGAGGGAAGGAGAGAGGGAGGGAAGGAGGGACAGGATAGAGATATGGATCAGCAGTCAAAGTGCTTGCCTTGAAGGCAAGGGGACCTGAGTTCTATCCCCAGCACCTAACAAAGCTGAGGATGGTGGCTCATGCTGTGTCTCAGCTCTGGAGAGGTGGAGACATGTGAATCTCTGTGTTTGCCTACTTGTTAAGTTCCAGAGAAGGGAGAGATACTGGCTTTAAAAAAAAAAGAAGTGGATGAAATGGCTTAGTAGTTGAGGTGCCTGCAGTTAACACCGTGTGCACTCACCAGAAAGTGGATGCTGGTCCTCAACTTTCCTCTATTTTTAATTCAGTCTGGGTCTTCAGCTCAGGAGACTGCTGCTCATATTCCAGCTGGGTGTTCCCACTTTGGTTAAAACTCTCAGGAAACACCCTTATAGATTTACCCAGAGGTTTTATGTCTTCTAGGTGATCCTAAATACACTTAAGTTGACAATGACTAGCCGTCGTGGGTCCACTCCTTGTCACCTTGATGCCTAGATCAACAACTTTAAACATAACCTTCCATAGCTCCACGCTGATCCTCAGAGGTTGTGGCCATCTCATAAAGCAAGATACCGACAGCCCAGCTCCCAAAGCCCCCAGTCTCAACAGTTTAAAACTTCAAAGTCTCTTCTAATATTCACAGTAGTCTCTTAGCAGTGAGGCCTATGAAATGAAAAACAAGTTAGACACTTCCAATGACGAGAGGCACAGAGCAACCACGCCCCTCCCAAGAGAAATGGGAGCATAGTAGGGAAAGACCAGACCAGACCAAAGCAACATCGAAATCCAGCAGACAAACACCAAATGTTGCTGCTCCATGTCTGGCACCTGGGACTCCTGACAGCATCTTCTGGGCTCCAGCAGCTTTGAGTAGTTCCACCACCTTCAGCAGAAGCCAGCTCCAGTCAGTGACTGAAGATTACCTTAACGGATGCCATGATCTGGCATCTCCAACATCATCCTTGGGGCATCTCTTCTATTGTTCCACTGAAGAGCTGGCATCTTCTCTTCATCTCGTTAATGATCACTGCTGCTTTCTCTACACCGCCTTGTCTGAGACTCCATGTTTGCTCGTCCTTCTTTCCTAGACAAACTGACCTTTTAGTTCACTTGTTTTTATTGATGTTGGTTTTGCTTTTTATTTTCTCTCTCTGTCTCTACTGTACAGTCGACTAAGAGCAGTCAGCAGTAACTATGCCATATCCGGGATGCCCTTCTATCTTGAAATTACCTGCACCAAAGAAATTAGCTCATCACTTTGTAAACTTCAGGCTTGATTGGATTTTGAGAACACAGGCAGGATATGGCCAGGTTCTTTGCCAGAAGGTGGCCTGAATGACCTCTAGCTCAGTTCCCAAAAGAATCTTTGCTCCACATTGGAAACCTCACCAGCCAGGTCTCTACTGCCCACATTTCTCGAAGCTTTCTTGTCTTCCCGCCAGAATGGTCCACTGAGCTCCGCTGGGTTCCTTTAGCCCACAGCTCCAGACTCTGCCATATTCCTCCAGCATACTCTTTTCAGGGGCCTCAGAACCCACACGGGTTGTCATAGCAACAGCCCCACTCGAAGGGGGGCTGTGTCTTGACTCCCCGCTGAGGGTGCAGCCCACCGCGGAAGGCATGGTGGCGGGAGCATGAGGCGGCGGGTCACATCGTGTCTGCAGTCAGGAAGCAGAGATTGGTGCTCGGATCACTTTCTTCCGCTCAGGGTGGGTCCCTCCTCCCCAGGTAAGCCTCTGGGGCGTGACCTCACACACGCCTAGAGGTGTGTCTCTCCGGTGAACCCAAATCCTGGCGAGTTGACAGTGAAGATGAATCGTCACATATATATTTACTTACACATTTCCTGGAAGTCTTTCCAGATAGTGCAGAGTCCCTACAGGAGTCACGGAGAGGAGGGCAACGCACAGGGTCTGGGGCCAGGGACACGACATGGATGGGTGAATGGGGTTTCTTCGTGTGTTGTTTTTAATTGTATTTTTATTTTCTTAGGAGCGGGCTGGTCAGAGGTGGGTGGCGGCTCTGGCTGCGGCTGCACGTGGATGAAGCGCGTACCTCCCTGCAGTCGCTTTGGCTTGTCAACCCTCTCCCCATCTTTCAGGAAGCACCAGGCTTTCTGTGCGATGTGACCCTCAGCGTCACAAACACCAAATGTTGCTGCTCCATGTCTGGCATCTGGGACTCCTGACAGCATCTTCTGGGCTCCAGCAGCTTTGAGTAGTTCCACCACATTCAGCAGAAGCCAGCTCCAGGTGTCCTCATCTGGACAGATTGCCAGGTGAGGAGAGCTGCAGCCCCTGTCTCCGCACAGCTTCAGCTACAGTCTCTTGGAGAAGTCCCGAGGGGATAGCCTCGCCCTCAGCAGGGAAGGAGGCAGAGCTTGAACTGCACAAGGGTAGGGTAGGGAGGGTCCTGACTCCAGATGCAGCAAAGGAGCCAGCAACAGGCAACTTCCACCTGCCACCCCCATCTTGGACTTTGGGCCTGGGATCCAGAACATGAAGGGGCTCCCGTGGGTTGCTGAAGCAGGTGTGGCAGGACGGAGCTGTAGCTCCCAGTGGCCCTCTGAATATGCAGGTGGAGATGACACAGGCTCCTATGGTCTGGGCTTCGGCTGGGCAGACAAAGGCCTGCAGTTCAGATCTGTATCAGGCATTAGAACTTGCAAAGATGGCAGAGGGCACACGGCACAGTGGTTCCAATCTCTCAATGGCCTGCAACCCTCCTCCCGACAGGGTAGGTGTGCGCCCACAGCCGAGGGCTCCTGACAGCAGGAGTTGACTCTAGAAAGTTCCACAGATGTGTTTCTCTTTTTCCAGTTGACTGAGAAAGCTGACTCTGCAGCCTGACCAGCCCCCTGGCTTCCTGCACGGCCATGTGCAGGCAGCCAGTGCCAGAGCTGATGTCCCTTCCGGTATGCAGCTGTGAGAGAAGATTCTCTCTCACTCGGGTGACCCTCAGTGGGCAGTTGGGCCAGGCTCCCTGAGGGTAACCCAGCAGGAGTGGGGTGGGTAAGTCAGGAAAGTGTCCCAGAGAAGACCATCTGTGCTAATCCTGATGGAGCCACAGGTCAGCTGGGATATGAAAACTCATAATGTCAGGTGAATTAGGAGGGGCTGAAAACCCTTAGCCCATCAGGATGACATTCACCCTGGTCTGACTGGACAGGTCATTCCAGCCTCTTGCCCATCCCAGACTGCCAAGGTTCCCTAGTGTTAGCTCCTGGCAGTGGCTCACCACCACACCACCACATCACCACATCACCACACCCACCACCACCCTGCGCCACTGTACCAGCTGCAGGGCAAGGAGATGCCATGAGCAGCCTTGGTAAGGCACCACAGTCCTCTCCCTCTAATAACCCACTTTAAAAGAAAGGCTGGGTGAGCTACAAGGTGATGGAGACACAGCACACACTATGAATAAGGAAGGAGCAGTGTGGGTGACAGAAAGCCCCCAAGAAACGGAGGCTTCGCTGGTCTAGAACCTCCCCCCGTGTCATAACTGGAGGTGGACATTTGGGGCCAGTTGCTTTGCTCCACACAGCCCCTGGGGTCCTAGACTCCTCCCTGCCCTGCACTCTGTGCTCCGCCTTGGCTTTTCTCACCACAGAGACAACCTAATCGCCAGCTCCGTGCTCACAGGTGAAGTAGGAAGGCAGGGGCTGTGACAGAGAACTTCCTGTGGGACTGGGCTCCACCCATGGGGATGGAGGGGTTGATCTAGACAGGGGGAGGAGAGCCGATATGCCTGCAGCCGGGGCCTCCGCCCACCCCTCTATTCCTCAGACATCTGCAGAGTGGGCTGCCCCCAGGGTCATCCCGAATCAAGGCAGGAAAGCGCCCATGTCACATGGGTACTGCCTGGACTCGGTGCAGGCAGGCCCCAATCCAGGAAAATTCTCAGGACACTCACAAGGCCTTGCCTCACTGCCAGGGAAGCTGCACGGGCCGTCAGCTTTACCTGTGTATGTGTTGTAGAACCTAGGGTGTGGGAAGGGGGCCCCACTGCAAAGGAAGGCAGACAGTGCTGCCAACAGGCTGCTCACGGCCATCAGCACGAGTGGCATTGCCAATACTGAGACACGAGCATAGAGCTCAATTCTGTTGTCGACAGAAGGAATGAGGAGCTCTCAGCGCCCAGGTCCCCAGAGAAGCACAGGTCAGGTAAAGAGGAGACCAAGTGACACCTGGTGGGCCCTCGGGCAATTAAAATCCCAGAGTTCACACACTGGCCGCCATCTGGAATCCTCTCCCTTCCTGAGCTCGCTGAGAAGACACCCACCCTGGACAACAGGAGGTTTGTAGAAAACCCACTGGCCTGTGGCCCACAAAAAGGGCCCCGTTAGATCTGTGGGTTTTGTGAAATTCCCAGGGAAGCCTGAGGATTCAGTGGGACTGGGGAGCTAGTGCAGCCTGAGCAGTCCCAGGGTGCAGGCCCAGGGTTTATCTCGGGCGATGGTTCATCTTCACTGTAGACTTGACTGGATTTAGAAGCATCTGGGAGACACATCTTGTCTTCAAGGGTGTTTCCAGCTGATTTAACTGATGAAGGCAGACCCACCCCTCCTGTGGGTGACTCCATTCCTGACTGAGTACAAAGCAACTAAAGGAGGGCCTTGTTTGGGCTCACAGTCGGAGGCTGCAGAATGGCACGGTGGGGACCTGTGGTCACATGACATCCTCAGTCAGGACGCAGAGAGGTCATGTTGGTGCTCAGCTTGCTTTCTCCTTTTTTATTGAGTCAAGGACCCCAGTCCGGGGATAGGACTGGTCCTCTAATCTCAGTTGACTTAATTAGGAGAATCCCTCCCAGGCCTGGCCAGAGGCTAAGACATCCCTCACCATGTGCCCGTAGGCCTGTCTCCCGTGATTCCCACTCCGGTCACGTTGACAGTCTGTGTTGATTATCCCCGTCATCTGCGGTCCCCAGCTCTGCGGCTGGTTACAGAGCCAGCCCCCCACTCCATGATCATGTGTCTTCAGGCAAAATGGACGAGGGTTTTGGAGCCTTGGCCTCTACCCTGTGTGAATCAGGACAGCTGTGCCTGCTCCCAGGTGGCGTGAGCTGCTGAGGGAGACCCTGCAGGCTGAACTCCTGCCACTGTGGCGGGTAGGACAGCGCTCCCTGCATGACAGCTCCTTTCATGTGACGTGGCTACAGAGTGAAGCAAGTCTCCCCCAGCTCCGTGCACATCAACCGTTTAAATACAGATAAAAATATGGAGTCTGTGCCTGACAGGGAATCTAGACGGGGTGGGGTTGGGGAGGGGCGGTAGGAGTGTACCTGAAGAAGGCTGTCCTTCTTTCTGACCTGGTGCTGTCTAACCCAGAGTTCAGGATCAGTGTCAGACTCCGAAGCTGTGTTCCTGTTGGTGAATGGTGGCGATAGAATCACATGTTCACCTCTACCAAGTGGGGCTAAGCCACACACCAGTCCATCACGGGTACAATTGCCAACCCAGTAGACCATCTGGACACACGGTGCCCCCCATATTCATGTGTGAGAACCATTTGGCCATGTGACGGTATGAAGAGGTGGAGCCCCAAGGCGGAGACCTGGTCTCAAGAGAGGTGTCCTCACGGGTGAGATTCAAGCATGAGAGGAGTCCAGTCACTTCCTATCATTCCTTCTGCCACACGAGAACAGAGTCTGTTCCTTCCAGAGCACATCCTTCTGCCACACAAGGACATGGCATTTAAGGTGCCATTTTGGAAGCA
>JAMJFZ010002811.1:1875000-1992500 GCA_026225945.1 Cricetomys ansorgei
GGGTGTCCATGGGTGAGCACGGAAAAGGGCACATGAAGAAGGCAGAGAGAGGAGGCTTGGGCCATGTCTTAGCTCCTTCTCTCGGGGAAGAAGGGAAGGAAAGCAAGAAGCCATCCACATAGATGAACAAGCCTTTGCCACCCACTTGGCTACACAGACCACACCCTCTCTCAGCCTTAGTTAGAAAGCCCTAGCATACGAACCAGCGCAGCTGACATGTTCAGACTCAGAAACCTCCTAGTTTACATCCAGACTTGGCTCTTCAACGTCTGTGTGACTTAGGGAAGATTATTCAACTCCGTAAGTCTATTTTCTGTCCATACAGTGGGCACGGTAGGATAGTGCTGCTTTGTAAAGATTTGAACTATGGCTTCCAAAAGTTATTCCAGCAACAGCATCTACTGTTGTTTCCATGATAATGTGATGAGGAGGAGGATGGTGGAGGTAGAGAGGATAGTGGTGGTGGTGGTGATGGTGGTGGTGATGATGGTGATGGTGATGGTGGTGATGGTGGTGGTGATGGTGGTGGTGGTGGTGATGGTGGTGATGGTGGTGGTGGTGGTGATGGTGGTATAGCGATGGTAATGGCGAGTCTAGCCTTAAGCTTTGTTCTACTGTAGGATCGCCTCTTGGAAGAAGAGGAGGAAGAGGAGGAAAAAGAGGAGGAAGAAGAGTGTCATGGCTCTTTCCCTACTTTCCCTCATCTTAGACAGACACAACAGATCCACAGACGTCTCCTACCCGGGTCCCACACCAACATCTTCACTGGGTGTCTTCCAAAATCACCTGATTTCCCTCCTGAGCATCTGGTCTCTTGGAATGCACCCTGGGGCCTGGATGACCTGGGTCTTTTCTCATCCTACACACTGCTTCAGCAAATATGGGAAATGTGGGTTTGCTCCCAGACATGATTGTACAAAATTTTGATAGATAATGCACACTCTTTCTTTATCGCTCCCCAAATCCAGTCTCAAAGCTGACCTTCCCAAATTCTGCACATATATGGACTCCCAAGGATATCTCAAGTCCAAACTCCAGCTCTTTTAGAAGAAAATTCCAGGCTGGTTGGGAAGGTCTATAAAACACACAGATGGTGGCACCGCCCACAAATGGTGGCACCGCCCACTTCACCCCTAACAGGCAGTGGAGTAGGGAGGTCTCAAGCCTGAGATCAAGCCCTAGCATTGATGGTCGGAGCTATGTGACTTTGAATAAGTCACTTTGCCTCAGTTTCTCAACATGTCCAAAGAAGTATTAATGGTCGTTCTTGCCTGAGAGCGCTGTAAGGTTTAAATGAGAAGTGTCCCGTGTCTACTAATAAGGACATATTGAGAGAATGCTCTGTTAGAGATGGGCGTGTGCACAGAAGGTGAATGGACGATGAATGCTGAATGCATGTGTGTGGACGGGTGGGTAGCAGACAGAACGGCTGAATTGATACTGGCGATGAGTAGCAGGATTGATGGATAGGTGGGCAGACAGGTGGATGGACGGTAGATAGATGACGGGTGGATGGACGGTAGATAGATAGATGACCAGTGGATGGACGGATACATGAGTGAGCAGATGGGTAAATGAACGGATGGGTTGATGGGCGGGTATGTGATGGATTTATGGTGAATCGTAGGTTAGATAGACGGTGGATGGGCGGAGGGAGAAGCAGCACAGGGTAGATGGAGGAATCAGCCTCTGCCCAGCACGAGGTCCTGTGCATCTGGATAAAGAAAGATTCGGACTCCTCAGCATGTCACCAAGGGACAGTTGATTTCTGTGTGGTGCTGCGAAGATGTTATTAAAACCGGAAGCAGAGACATGAAATGTATTAGGCTTCAGAAGTGAAGCTGGGAGCCTCTTTAGCTCAACAATGTTGTGACCCAATCGCAAACAAGAGGATGAACCTAAGCAGAGTGGACATTCATTGCATGCTCCCTGTCTATCCCTACCAAGTAAATGAAAGCAAAAACTGCCTTGAGATTCTATCTCCACGCCAGTCAGGAGATCCTCATCCACCGCAGGTAGGAGTGGAAAAGCCAGCATGGAGGTTTCTTGAAAAGCTAAAAATAGAATACAGCCCAGCTCAAACACTCCTTGGCATACCTCTGAAAAACCCTACATCTACCGCAGAGACACTGCCTCACCCATGTTCCTTGGCATCAGCTAGGAAATGCAAACCAACGGCCATCAACTGGTGAATGGAGAAAGAGAGTGTGCTACAGATACAGAATGGAATGTTATTCAGCTTCTAAAGACAGGCAAGACGGTGAAATTTTCAGGATGAAATTGTGTGCTGACTAGTTTTATGTCAACTTGACACAGGCTAGAGTCATCTGAAAGGAGGGAGCCATAATATCCAGCTGTAGGGCAGTTTCTTAATTAGCAATTGTTGGGAGAGGGCCCAGCCCATTGTGGGTGGGGCCATGCTTGGGCTGGTGGTCCTGTGTTGAGCAAGCCATGAGGAGCAAGCCAGTGAGCAGCACCCCTCCATGGCCTCTGCATCAGCTCCTGCCTCCAGGTTCCTGCCCTGTTTGAGTTCCTGTCCTGACTTCCTTCAGAGATGGATTATATTGTGGAAGGGTAAGCCAAGTAAACCCTTTCCTTGCTTTTGGTCATGGTGTTTCATCACAGTAACAGTAACCTTAACTAAGACAAATTGGTGCCAGGATAGTCAGGCATTGCTATGACATACCTGACCATGTTGTTTCGGGGGAGATTATAGAAGGACTTTCGAACTGTGGGCTAGACGGGTCATTGAGTATTGAGAGCCAAGGGCTGCTGTGTAGGAGTTTGGAAGATAATCGTGTTGAGACCAATGAACACGATGGAGGCTTGCGAAGTTTCAGAGAGAAATAAAAACTCCACCAGGTCATTTGTGTAAAGAATCTGTGGAGTCTGCCGAAGAGTCCGCTGGGATTAACAAGAGACCAGAAGGGACAGGAGAGATTGCTCAGAGGTTAAGAGCACTGGCTGCTCTTCCAGAGGACATAGCTTCCATTCCCAGCACCCACATGGCAGCCCACAACTGTCTCTAACTCCTGTTCCAGGGAATTTGACATCCTCACACAAACAGGCGTGCAGGCAAAGCACCAATGTACATAAAATACAAGTAAATTATTTTTTTTTAAACCCAAGAGACCATAATCACTGAAGCAAAATCTTTGCTTTGCTGGGACAACAGATGTTGGCCAGCTGGGGCTGAAGAATCAGCTATGAGTGAGACCAGCATCACTGAGGTGCTATCTTCTGGGGAGTGTTTCTTTAGGGTCAGCACATAGAAGCTGACAAGAAGCAGCCAAGGTTATACCTTATGCTGGCAGCCAAACCTGAGAGCATAAGAGTCACCCGTGTGGGACTGGTTTCAAAGGCATGACTTTAAGTTTGTAGTATATTTTGTATTTGTAATATTTATTATTCTGAGATCATGCAGATGAACAAAAAAGGGAAGGAAAGGAAAGGGAGAAAAGAAGAATATAGCTTAACAGTGGTTGAGTTTTCTGTGTCAAGTTAACAAGGGGTTAATTATTCTGGCTAGTTTTATATCATCTTGACATAAACTAGTTATCTGAAAAGAGGGAACCCCATTTGAGAAAATGCTTCCATAAGATCTGGCTGCAAGCTGGGCAGTGGTGGTGCATGTCTTTAATCCCAGCACTCCGGGGCAGAGGCAGGAAGATCTCTGTGAGTTCAAGGCCAGCCTGGTCTACAGAGTGAGTTCCAGGACAGCCAGACTTACAACAGAGAAACCCTGTCTCAAAAAAACAAAACAAAACAAAAACAACAACACAAATCTGGCTGTAGGGCATTTTCCTAATTAGTGATTAATTGGGGAGGGCCCAGCCCATGGTGGGTGGGGCCATGCTTGGGCTGGTGGTCCTGGGTTCTATTAGAAAGCAAGCTGAGAAAATTATGATGAGCAAGTCAGTAAGCAGCGCCCCTCCATGGCCTCCGCATCAGCTCCTGCCTCCAGGCTCCTGCCCTGTTTGAGCTCCTGTCCTGACTTCCTTCAGAGATGGATTGCAATGTGGAAGGTAAGCCAGATAAACCCTTTCCTCCCCAACTTGCTTTTGGTCATGGCGTTTAGTCACAGCAGTAGAAACCCCAACTGAGACAAAGCGGAACACATCGTACCGTGAGATGATAAAGGCCCGGAGATGTAAATGCCACGTGTTCTCGATCTTGTGGGTCTAATTTCTAGATTTGTGTATTTAACTGAGGGTGTCCACGGAGGTCAGAGTGTGGGCATGGGAGGAGATAGTAGAACAAAGGATAATAAATTAAGGGGCAGAATACTAGAAGTTAGGAAGCCAGGCCTCACTGTGCAGTGAGGAGGAGGAGGAGGTAGTGGGTAAGGTAATCAGAACTAAGAGTGTACAGAAAGCATTATGGAAAACCACTGCTCTGTAAAAATATGCTTTAAAAGGGAAGACTGGAGGTAGAGGTGTCCTACATGGATAAACACCCCCAGAAGACATGGTTTATTACATGGAAACCTCAGTCCTAGGCATTGGAAACTTCCCTGTGAGTCATTGGGCAGGGAGCTCCAAAACAACAGACTATGGCCACTGCTCCTCGTTGCCTAATATACGAGACTGTGAGACCCCGTTGCTGAAGGCACTCTGAGTGCAGGACATGGAGAAATCGATCTGGAACTGACCAGGAAACTCTCCCCTGATAGGTGGCTTTCAGAGCTCCAGAAGGTACTATGTAGTCTGCTGAGAGAGAAAAGACATCAGTGGTCTTACCCAGTAGTGGAGCCTGCACGCTACACACAGCACCTATTTGTCAAGCAAGATGTGTCTGCTGGTGCATTAGTGGCATAATGGTTATGGAAGTAACCAACCACTTCATGCTTGAATAATGGGTGAGAACGCAGGCCTTATCCTATTGATCTGGTTGAATAGCCATGGCTCAAGGAGGTCACAAGCCTTAGGGTAGAGACCTGCTACTGCTATTCTGCTAAACAGACATGCCGAAGTGTCTTGTACATATTTCTGCCTCTACCCATAGATCAGTGCTGCTCTCAACTTGGTCAGAGAAACTTCTTTCTGCAAGGGGCTGAAGCTAATTCAGAGACTCATAACTGGTCAAAGAACAAAGGAAAGAAAACAGAGAGTCCTCATCCACAGACAGGACGTCTGTACCAACCCTCTACTTTCCCACGGTCTGGGGAACATCACAGAAGAGGAGGTGGAGAGGATATGAGAGCCGAAAGACGGGGAGTGCTGTGACACGCTGTCATGTGACATGACATGACACTCGTGAGCTCACAGCAGCTGGAGTTAACCGTACATGATCATGCCAGGAAAAAAAAAAACCCAGCGTAGATAGGGAAGGTCTCACCATGCGCCACCCCTAGGTGAGGGGTTTGGAAAGGTGACGGATGCTATAGCTGGGAGAGCAACTTTTCTTTGGGGCGTGAGCCCCGGTAGGTCTCCCGTGCTCTGGCCGACGGCCCCACACCCGTGCACATTGGGGCAGCGCTAACTGAACTCAGTGGTTAAAAACATAAAGGAGAGAAGAACACGAAATTTGGAAAGGGAGTGAGGGTGGCTGGGGCAGCCGGAGGAGGCAGTGGGAGACGGAAGTGATCAAATTACATTGTATACATGTATGAAATTCTCCAAGAATAAGTAAAAAATTATACCATAGGGTTGCGGAGGTCATATAAAGGGCACACGGTGACTTTTAACCATGCCACTTGAGTTAGTATGTAAAATAAAATGAAAATAAAAAGTAAACACTGTCTGGGAGATGGGCAAAGGAGGGGAAGAGCAGATCCCAGCAGCTTTGGTGCTTGCTCTGAGTGTGCCTTGGCAGGATGGTTTATTAAAACCTCCCAGGACACTGAGGTATTCTTCCCACTTCACAGATGGGTAGTATTTTCACAGCACTTTTTCTGAGGTCGTGGCAGGCCTGAAGGTTGAACCTGGGAAGTCCTGTCCCACACTTAATTGATGGCCTGGATTTTCCCAGTGAATGAAGTGACTCAGTTTCCCCTCCTCCTTTAGCTACCAGAGTCAAGCACACACTCGGAGTCAAACCGTATGCAGGCTCTGCAGTCCCCTTTCATCCCACTGACCTCAAATTTTTTACAGACTTGGGACCAAGACCCTAGGGTACCATGGTGGAAGTGGCTCTCGCCACGCCTGAGAGTTCTGACTACTCCAGGAAGCTCTGCAGCAACTCAGACGTCAGAAACTTCATTCAAAACCTTCAGGGGGAAGCTCGAGGAGGGAGAGCCATGAGTCACAACTCCTCCCTCCGACAGTAATGATGCCAGCCTCCGCCAAGCCAAACCAGGGGCAGGCAGGGGCCGTGAGTTCAGTTTATGGGTCTCTTGGGCTGCTTTCGGGTCTGTATCGTCAGCAGGCAGCAGGTCAAATCTATTATGACTGGGCCTTTTCCAGGCCTCAGCGGTTGGCGGCAAAACCAACCTTACAGAGTCGCTTGTCCTCCGTCCCCAGCTGCAGGCTTCCGATGACAGCAGCAGCTCACCGCTTTCTGATAGCCGTCTGCCCAGCGAGGGTGGGCCCTGGCGCCCAGGCCTCCCCGCCCCTTTCTCCTGATGGAATGGGTACGGAGGGCTGCTGAGGGAGACCATGGGGCTTTCTGCATCCCGTTTTCACACTGAGGGCATCCAGGAGTCAGTACTGCCCAAGGATGCTCCGGGAGTTTAGGGGGGAACCCGGGACCTCCTGTTTAAGAACCAGCCCCACCCAGGTGTTAGTGAGAGAGCTGTTTCTGTGGCTCTGCTCATCGCTGTCAGGGCCGCACGAGAGGCCAAAAATGAACTCCCCACTGTCAACACACTTCCTGTCCAGTGGATATGGCCAGAAATTGATGTCATTGTTTATAGTTATTTTTAATTAGCTTTCTAACTAGTGGGTTCCAGGGGACCTAGTTCAGCGCTAGAGAGCTTCCTGTGCATGGAACTGAGTTTGATACCCACTACTGAAAAAGGAGTAGTGGGCTCCACTGTGGCATTTCCACACTGACTGTCTTGTTCACCCTCCTCCCAATGCACAAAGCTCTTAGAAAGAGCATCTCTAAGCCAGGGGCTGCAGACCTGTCAACTCAGATACCCGAGAGCCTAGAGTGGGAGGGTACGAAGTTCAAGGCCAGCCTGGGCAACTGAGGGAATTCAAACCAACCCTGTGTTCATCCTGCAGGGTCAGCGCAGGTCATTCCCAAGCCCACTTCAGGTTTCCTAGGACCACTCAAGTCACACAGGCTCCCACGCCAGCATTCCTAGGGGGAGATGTCTGGGGTCTCCTCAAGCCGGCTGCTGAGTGACAGCCCACAGGGTTCGCTGCCTATGCCTGGGAGGGAGCCGAGAGCTGCCTTCAGCAGTTTTTACTTTAAAATACTCCCAGCTGCCAACAGCCTTCATAGCAGTCCACACCCAGGGACTGCTCATGCCCAGATGCTTGAGTGCAGGTGGCCTCTGAAACGGCACCTGAGTTCACCCCTCGAGCCTGGGTCACTGTGGTGCCAGGAGGGACTTCCTACACCCTTCTTGCCTGACACCTAGAGACCCCAGCCAGGAGGTACCAACCCCACATTCCACCCCTGGAACTGCATTTTCTTCCATCAAAGAGACATGGCTTCCGAGGCTGGCTGTGTGCCTTGGTGACAAGAGGAAAGGCAGCAGACCTGCAGACGTGCTGGGTGGCCAAGTCCCGGGCCACAGTTCTCACAGTAACAATGATAGAGCTAGAGACTTGGGGGACCCTGGTTGAGGAAACAAGGCATAGAAACCTTTCCCCTGGCCAGGGCAGGGTCTGCAGTGAGCTGAAGGGGGACATTTGATTCAAACAATGACATTTAGATAGAAGTCACAACCCTCGCCTGTCAAGAGAGTATCATTTTTAAAAACATAAGCATTTGTTTGTTAAAATCGAATTTTTAAGGATGCAGGATGTTGCTCAGTGGGTTTACCAGAATGCACGAACCCTTGGGTTCCATTCCCAGAACCACAAAAACTGGATAGGGTTGCACATGCCTGTAATTCCAACACTTGGGGAGAAGGAAGAAGAAGAAACAGAAGAAGTTCAATGCCATGGCCCACCTGCCCTACGTGAGACCCTGCCTCAAGAAAGAAATCAAGACTGTGAAATTCCATAACAACCAAAATACCTGTTTTTTAAAGGACAAAATGCAATTCTGGCATTATAAAACACTTCCTGGCTGGCCCCTCCCTGATCCTGGCCCTGAGCCTAATAAAACTTTATTTATAAAACACAGGCCAGCCAATCACAGCAGATAATGGTTTAGCACTTTAATTTTTGCTCCTATGCTAAAATACCATTTATCTTGATCACCTGGATTTCAGGTACACTTTATTTTGTTTAAGGTGCTGGAAACAGAACTCAGGGGCTCACCCATCTCCAGCAAGCACTCTGCCACCAGGCTGCACCAGCAGCCCTCTCCTGCCTTCTGCAGGTGGCCTGCTGTGCACCCCCCTTCCTGAACCTGCCTGGCCTGATACATGCCACATTTGAGGCTCTTGTTAGTGGGGCTAGGATTTGGGGGTGCAGCCATGGTTTCCCGGGTTCTGCCCTGCTTGGTGAGCCTACACATTTGCAGAGAACATTCTGGGGTCCGTTCTGCTGACTGGGCACAGCCCTTGCCAGGGGCACTGGCATCAAAGTCTTTTCAATTTTAACGATGTATGACATTTTGGAGACAAAAATACGGTTGGGCTAATCATATTTTAATAGCCCTACCTTTCTGCATGGCCCGTCCTGCCCTGCGCACAGTGATGTTTTAATTTCCCAGCTCTGATGAGCCTCATTCCAACCAGGCATTCAGTTTCCCCACTTATAAATTTCTCTCCCAGATGTCGGATGCCAGGGAACTCTCCAGAACAACTCTACAAATATAATATTTAATATTGGATGTCAGTTTGGGTGTTCCACTCAATTTCCTGGAAAGAGCTTGAACCGCCTCTCCTCTGGGCGGGGCATCCAATCAGCTCCGCACTCCCAGGCCAGTGGAGTGCTGTGTAATACCATGGAACCAAAGCGCTCTAATTTCTGAAACGCAAATTTGGAGCAGATGTAAGGAAAGTGTGTCATTTATTTCCAAACGCAGCTGTTATCAGGCCAAGCAGGCAGGAGGGACAGTCCGCAGGGGCCAAGCTTGTGAGCCCCTTCCCTCCACAGAGCAGCTGGCTTTGGGCAGCCCACCCACCCCCAGATGAAAGGTTGACAAGGGTGGCCGGCATAGAACCCCACTCTCTGCTCTTGAGGAGGAATGGAAGGTAGAATGTAAAGGCTTGGAGCAGGTTTTTCACTGGACTTGGGATTTTATTTTGTTGAGGAAGAGGTGTATAGCCCAGGCTAGCCCCAAGTTCACCATGGAGCCCAGGATAGCCTTGAACTTATGCTCCTCCTGCCTCCACCTCCCCAGTTCTGAGATTACTGGCATGCACCATCATACCTGGTTTATGCCATCCTGGGGGGATGGAACCCAGGCTTTCTTGACTGCCAGGCAGGCACTGTACCCACTGAGCCACACCCCCAGCCTCCGACTCGGGGTTTTAGAGCTGTATTATCCGGACGCAGATGCAGGGAAGAAATCAGTGTGTCTGCAGACATCCACCCAAGCTGGAACCCAGACTCATGTCCTCTGTCCAGCTGTCTCTTGATTTCTTGAGGTCACGCAGTTCTTTGAGCCTCGAAGTTTCTGTTCCTGGCAGAGGTTCCTTGGTACTTTATGCTTCGGGAAGCTGGAGCCAGCCCCAGGGCACTGACATGGGTGGAAACAGAGCCTTGGACGTCCAAGGCCCGAGAGGTCCAGACAACGGTGGG
Organism: Cricetomys ansorgei; assembly: GCA_026225945.1. Taxonomy (NCBI): domain Eukaryota; kingdom Metazoa; phylum Chordata; class Mammalia; order Rodentia; family Nesomyidae; genus Cricetomys; species Cricetomys ansorgei. The sequence continues at coordinate 1,884,810 of JAMJFZ010002811.1, forward strand.
CAGTGTGCCAAGGGTTGGAGCCCTGCATCAGGAGGCACCTCAGCCGCCCCATCCTGTGAGGAATTGAGTCCCTGAGTGGGGGCTTCCCCTGCTACAGATGGAGTGACAGAATTAACAGAGCTGGAAACTAGAGCATCAGGACAGTGAGCTGAGCCCTGCATGCTTGCTCTGGGCCCACAGAACTGAGACCAGATGGCGACAGAGCATTCTCAGGAATCTGGTGTGAACATAAGTGCTGTGACATCACGAGGCTGGGTTCTAGTCCCAGCTCTCCTGGGTCTCTGAGGAATTCACTTTACTATCTGGGTGTCCGTTTCCCAGTGTTCAAAGTTATCAATGGGGCAGAGGAGCTTCTCGGTCCTTCCCCAAGGTGAGATTGCTCTACTGCACCGAGGACAGAGGATGAAGACAAGGCCCTTTGTGACATTCCTGCCAGGATAGGAGGCAATGGGAGTCCTTCATGTGCCGAGGCCCCAGGTGGGGCTTAAGGAGCCACAGCTGCAGTGCCTTCTGGGGGAACAGTGTGGTGGCTCTTGGTCTGGCTGCGTGTTAGGGGTATGTCTGTCCCTCACAAGGTTATGGAACCCCCCCCTTTTCTCCTCACCTCCATAACAAGTGACCGGGCAGTCAGCTGGTGTTTAGGGAGTCTATTGCTAATTGAACTGCAAAAGATGACCCTCCCCCCAACTCTCAGCTGTCTGCAAAGCCAAGCCAGGGCCCAAGTATAAGAGTCAATGAAATGCAGACCGTGAGGCAGGGCCACCTGGGGCACTGTCTCTACAAGAGCTAGTCTGGGGTTGGAAGCAGGGGTGGGATCCTGAAATGACCTGCCATGGTGACATATGTACTCCTGAGCCATCTCACTACACCCCAACTCATACTCACATGGGCCTGGGTCAGTCCCTCTGCTGCATCGTACACATATCTGTCTACCTCAGAAACCCTCTGAGTCCCGGCTCTGACATGAACACCAGGACACACAGGAGCACAGAAACAGCCCCCATGGCACGGCAAGCGGACTCTCAGAAGTAAAGCCCCACTTCCCAGCCTCCCTTGCTGGAGGCTGAGGTTACCCGACAGCACTGTGGCAAACTAGATTAAGGTAAGAATGTGGTCACCTTATCCCCTAAAAGAAGTTTTATGAAACAAACCCACACAGCTGACTGCAGTCTGCAGGGGCTCTATCCTGCCCTTCCTTCTAGGCAGTCCTCTTTCCCTGTGGCTGGAATGCAGAGGTGATGCTGGCGCTAAAGCAGCCATCTTGAACAAAGGCGTGTTGGGGGCTGAGCAGTAAGATAAAAGTATCTCTGGAGGTGCCATGGAGGACAGGTCTCCCAGCCCTTGGGCCTTGGTGTGAGAGAGAAGAGTCAGGTCTTAAAGCGCCTGTTCGCTCTTTCGTTCTCACCCGGAGACCATTGGAATCCACCAGGGCCTCAGTGGATGCGAGAGGCTCTGGCTCCACAGCGAGGGGCGTTGCTGTCGCTGCACTGCGGGGAGACGCTGGGACTAGAGGCCTGGGGTTCTCTGATGCAGTGCATGTCATCCGGCACAGGATGCAGAGGCCATCTTCTGGGTGTGGAGACTGGTAAAGTCCTGACAGAGCTCCAGGGCTGTGCAGGCCCAGGGGTGGTCATGCACGGTGCTCTCCACACAGTGCCCGTGGTGTGGTGCTCACCGCACAGTGCTCATCACACGCTCAGAGGTTCTCAGCTCAGCCCAGACTCTGGACTAGCCCCTAAATTCTGAACGCTGAGTTCATATGCTCCTTGGCCGATGGTCTAGCCTCCTCTCTCCTCAGGTCCCCACTGTTCTCTGGATAACCTAGGGAAACCACTGAAACTGTTTCAAAATCAAAAATAAGAACAGGGCCGGTCAGGGTTGCTCAGTGGCGAAAACCAGAGCCTGCAAGTTGTCCTCTGACCTTGACACACATCATACACGCACTCATCACATCTAAACGTTTAACGTTTTGCTTGCTTTATGTGCACGGGGGCTTTGCCTGCATGCATGTACACCACCTGCCTGCTGGTGCCTACGGAGGCCAGAAGAGGGTATTGGAGACCCAAGAACTGGAGTCACAGATGGTTGTGAGCCGCTCTGTGGTGGCGGGAAGACAACCTGGTTGTCTAACAGAGCCGCTGGTGTTCGGAACCCCTGAGTCATCTCCACCCCCCGGATTTTAAATGTTAAAAATGAACACAAGGGGGAAAGGCAGGAATGCGCACTCTGGCGCTCTGCAGCAAGCCCGGGAGCCGCCGGGTGTCCTGTGTGCGCTGCGTGCTTCGGCTGTTTGTTACTTGAAAGTCAGGACCCCGTGCCTGACCTCGGCGTGGACGATCGCAGCAGGCACCAGAGGCTCACAGGTGCTGCAGTCAGTTCAGCACCCACAAAAGCCTGCTGCGGGGAGACCTTCGGCTGCAGACTCTGCAGATGACAGCTTCGCCTAGCATTCCCCAACTGTGAAGAACAAACTATTTTCTTATTGGGGAAGACTGCCCTTTTATGGGAAACAGGCTCAGCTCTGTATGTTCCTCACATGAAAGCCGCTCTGCCCTCATTTGTGGCCGCCTGACCACAACACAAGATCTTTAATTAAAATCGGTTCTGTTGTGAGTGTGTGAGTGTGTGTGTGTGTGTGTGTGTGTGTGTTTCAAAGAAAACCATGGAAATAGTGTTTGTGAGTCAGGACTAACCGACACAAGTACCCTGGCAGACGCCTCATTCAGCCCATTCTCCACGAGACTCTGAACGGTGGGAGCGGTGTCCCGCGGCTCTGCAGGCTGGGGTCTGGATTATATGCTGGTCTTCCCCGAGGGCAAGAGGACAGGGCAAAGGAGAGTGCCAACGGTACCCTAAGGGCAGGCCTAGGCCAGCTGGGGAGTGCCTGGCTTTGAGTGGCAGGAGGGCCAGGGCCAGTGCAGGCGGATCTGCTCATTATCCGCACATGGCTGGGGGAATGTGGAATCACGTGGCTTTTGGGAACTGTTTCTAGCCCAGGAATGAGCCTGTGGAGACCTTCCTGCCATCTAACATGTTAGCAAAATTAATGCTTAGCAATGTTTTTGGGAATTCTGTGGTCGGGCGTTCCATGTTTTTTTCCTCTGCCAACAGCCTGCTGCGCTCCTGACCTTCTCTCTGCTTGCTGCAAAGAAAAGCCAGGGCTGCGCACGACAGAGTCTGGCTCTACAAGATCTGGAAGCTCCAGGTTTTGCTCACAGGCTAGCCCACTCTCCATGTTCCGCTCCTGCTCCCAGAGACGGCCCCTCTCTGCCGCAGACACTCTAAAGACTGCATCATGGACTTGAACTCCGGCACTCAGATGCGTGCTTGGTATTTCCAGCTCTCACTCCTTGGCTGTGCTGGAGGAGCTACATGAGCCCAGGTGGACGTCTATGCCACTGCTGCAAAGGAGCAAGGAATCTGCTTTCCAATGGGCAGGGAAGGAGCTTCACGATCTGCTAAGGGCGGAGTCCAATCATGTGACAGGATGCACAGTGCAATCACTTGGGAAGGGGGGGTAATCATACGGAGTCAATAACAGAATCTGCATTTTATTTTACGAACCAAAGAAACTCTAGAAGAATAAAAGTGCTTCTCTAGAAAAGTGATTGAAGGAGACGCTAAACACCAGACAGATGGGATAGGGAGGGAGTGTGAGCACCACGCACGTCCTATGCACTGTGTGCATGTGTCTACGGTACACTAGTCATTCTCTCATTGCTGCGACAGAATACTTGGCAAAAAGCAACTTAAAGAAGAAAGGGTTTATTGTGGCTCACGGTTTGAGGGTACAGTCCATCACGGTGGGGAAGTCGTGGTATCAGGAGCGTGAGGCCGCTGCTCACACGGCATTCAGTCAGGAAGCAGAGAAGACGGATGCTGCTGCTTGGCTCTCTTCCTACTTTTTCTTCAGTCCAGGACCCGAGACCATGAGGTGTCGACATTCAGACAGGGTGGATCTTCCCACTTTAGTGAACACAACCTAGAAACTTCCCAATAGAGACCACCCTTGTGATATGCACATGATACATAACTGTAATTATTTAAATCCCACCCTCAATGGAATCAATGAGCAAGATAAGCCAGTAAAATTATAAGGATGGCACAACTCTACACACCCTGTTGACCTTGGGGAATTCAGAGTACTCACCCAGCAACTGTAGACAGATCCCTCATTCTTTCTGAGTTCGTAAGAAGCCTACACTATGACAGAGCACCTTCTGAGTGGTAGGACACTGACATGTATCACGGGGACCTGAATGTGAAGCTGGCTGCAAGGGAGCTGTTAGAGAAGCGCAGAATAGCCTGAAGTCAAGGAACAAGGCCAAACCAAGACCTGCAACTGGTGCAAGAGCGGCAGGCCAGTTGTCGGGGCAACCAACTGCTTTCTACCGGATTTGAGGTCTGCTTCACAGGAGGAAACTGAAGCCTAGTACTGTGCACCTGCTCAAAAGCTAGAGGTCAAAAGGCCATAGGCCCTGGGGGAGAAACTATCACTGTTATTTTTGTTAAATGTATGTGCTGTCAAATCTCCTTCTAAATATTTCTATTTGTATACTAAGATTAGTACTGTTCTCAACCTTGGTCAGAGATGTCCCCTAAATGGGACATCTAGATCCACCCTCTCCTTGCAGGGCTCAGAGAACACTGTGGAAGAGGAGGCAGGAAGAATGTAAGATCTGGAGGTTGGGGGGAGGCTATGAAATGCTATCTTCTGGACAGGACATGGCCACTGCACTCAGGAACAGGAACCCACAGCAGCTGTGGCCTGCACAAGATCAAGCCAGCCAACGTTCCAGCATGGAGAGGAAAGGGCCTCATAAAGCCCCATCCCTAGGTGAGAACCTACTGACAACTGATGTCTTCTAGGGAACGAGGACCAATTTTCTTCAAAGTTATGGCTGCTGGTAGGTTGCCCAAGCCCCTCGGATGGCTCAATACCCATATACATTTGGAAAGCACTAACTGAACTGAGATTTTAAAGACAAGTGGGAGGAGGAAGAAGAGGAAGAGGAGGAAGAGGAGGAAGAGGAGGGAGAAAGGAAGCATTGTGAAGACCTGGGGGAGTTAGAGGGGTGTTGGCATGGATATGATCAACACACACATTGTGTACATGTATGGAACTGTCAAAGAATAAAAAATTATCCTCTTAAAAAAGGCAAAACATTCACAGCTCACAGAAGCAAACACCGGAGAGAGAGCATCCCCAAGACTGGTGGCAGCAGGGAACAGCATACTTTAATGTGCTGGGTGCAGCTACCATCATCCTCAGAGAGCGTTCTGGTTGACATGCCATGCCGGCTGTGAACAACTTTCAAGTGGGTGGTGTGAACATCTGAGGTAAGGAAGAGAGGAGGGAAGCAAGTTAGAGGCGAGGTCAGACAGAACACAGCCAAGGGCCAGCACGATGTTCAGTGGGTAAGAGCTTGGCACTAAGACCGATGTCCTGAGCTCCATCCCTGGGACCTATACGGTGAGAGAGCGAACTCCGTAAAGCTGCCCTCTTGTCCCAAGATGCCTGTGCTGGCACGCACGCAAACAAACACAATTTAAAAAAACATTAAGAATTTCAAGGAAACACAGAAAAAAGTGGAAAAAGGATGAAAGTCTACAGTAGTATCTTTAAGAGAGTTGATACAGGTTATTATCTCTGTGTCAAACGATCAAAAAAGAAAAGAAAAAACCTAAATCCTGGCAGTAAGGGCTAAGATGAGCCATCACTACAGATCTTATGGGCGGCTTAAAAAAAAATGGGAGCAGATTTGTTGTAGAAGTTTATTTTTAGCTTATGTGGTTACCTATAAGATAACTGTTTTATGCACTGCTGTGTGAGGTGCTGTCCGGAGCTTGGCGTTTTATATTATTTGCAGTTGTTGGATTTATGTGGGAGAGGTTTGATTGCTAACGATCTGCACGTGCAATCAGTAGAACACCTGAGAAGTTCTGGATCAATAAAAACACCTGAGCTCAGATGGCCAGGGTTCCACTGTCCTGTATGGTACTGGCCAGGATGGTGGTTCCCTTTGCAGACGTCTGGCAGGGTTTGCATCTGTGAATATGCCTCTGTGTCTCCTTGGTGAGCTGCCCAGCAGTCTAACTACTACACAGATTTACGTTAATAAATTTAAGGAGTGATATAAGATGTAGGAACTAAACACACACACGCACACACACACAAACTTGTCTAAAGTACCAAGAGACAGAATTATCTCAACAGCTCTGGGTCCACTGAGGTCGGACAGAGCCTCCATCCTTCCTCGGCTCTCAGCCTTTGGGCAAGCTTGAGTCCCAATACCCAACCTACTGGGTGACAGCTACAGCTGAAGCACACTGGGCTCTTGGCAGACACCCCTATGACATACCCTCTTTCTATCCTTATCTCATCCAGCAAAAGGAGACAACAGGGGCCCGAGAGGAAAAGGAACTCTCCCAAAGCCACACAGCTGTATCAGGGCAGGCTGTCAAGCCAGGATGGTCCCAAGGCAGCGTATGCTCTAACCGCCAAACTCCATAGCCTCCTCCTCTAAATGGGGTTCTAGCTAGGCAGTCTGACCGACATATAACGTGGCCTACAGGAGTCCTGCTGGTCAGCAAAAGGCACAAGTCAGAGAGGCTGAGTGGCATATGCAAGGCAGCACAGCCAGGATCTGCATCTCAATCTGTCAAGCTGTACAAGACAGCCAAGTGACCCAAAGCTACTCATCCCATTGGCCTCCTCCGCCTGACCCTGACCTGAGGACCACAGGTCATGGAGGGGTGACGCTGGCCCTGGCATCCTGATTCCTTGAGGGATGGAAATACAATGTCCCAGATAACAGCGGCAGCTCCCGCTGCACTGGCCCAACCTGCCGGTCCCCAGAAGTCTCACTCCACCCACGCTCGCTGTCCAAAGGTGGCAGGAATCATTCTGTTATTCCTGCCCTCGAAGAGCAGTGCAGAAGATTTGATGAACTTGCCTGGGACACACAGCCATAATGGAACAATTTATAAAAATACTTTGGGAAGCTCTGAAATCCGTGTCAAACCTTTCTGGTCTTGTGAAGGAGCAGAATCCAGCCCACTCTCCCTCTATGTCCTTCCCAGTCCCTCCTGGAGGGGGCCTTACGTGTGGCTTCCTGGGTAGACCTATGGAGTGACTTCTTGCTGGGCCAGTCTCGAGTGGCTGAGTCTTTGGTAATTTCTGGTCATCTCGGTAGGGACAAAGCGGGCCAGACAGCTGGGACACGTGCTGTGAAGTGTGGCTCTGGCCAGTGCGTTCTACTGGGTGGTGAAGCAGTCACTTCCCTTTGAGAAGGCAATCCCTTCTCTCACCCTGCATCTTTCCTTCCCAGAAGCCACCAGGCTCAGCGAGCATTTTGCCAAGGCAGCAGGGAAAGCTGCCCTTCCTCCTGGTCTGGGAACCATTTTGTATGGGAAACGGAAGCAACACTTTTGTTCAAGAAAGGGCCTCAGCAATCGCCAAGTGCTCACGAAATCACTTCCATGCTGGGAGCCTCCAGCACTCTGCTTAATTACACAGCGGGCCACGCTCGCTAGAAAGCAATCACACTGCAGAGCTTCCCCAGAGCATACACAGGCACACGAGCATGCACACGCATGTACACAAGTGCCCACACATGCACACAGCATGCACACACATGCCCACACATGCACACACTTGCCCACACATGTACACAGCATGCACACACACACCCACACAGCATGCACACACATGCACACAGCATGCACATACATGCCCACACATGCCCACACTTGCCCACACATGTACACAGCATGCACACACACACCCACACAGCATGCACACACACACCCACACAACATGCACACACATGCCCACACAGAAGCATACACAGGCACACAAGCATGCACACGCATGTACACAAGTGCCCACACATGCACACAGCATGCACATACATGCCCACACATGCACACACTTGCCCACACATGTACACAGCATGCACACACATGCACACACACACCCACACAGCATGCACACACACACCCACACAACATGCACACACATGCCCACACAGAAGCATACACAGCATGCACACACTCATGCACACGCATGTACACAAGAATGCACACACAGAAGCATACACAGCATGCACACAAGCATGCACACCTGGGCAGGTCCAAGCCTCTCTCACTCCAGATATCCTCTTCCCTCACAAGTGTGAGGGAAGCTCTTTTCAGAGTGAAGTCTTTGAATAGACAACTTTTCCCGTGCCTGACTGCTCTAGATTCCACAAGGCCAGGGGCCACATTTCTTGCCCTATCTTGTCTGTCTCCACACTAGGGCTGGAAGCTCAGAGGCCTGCAACTGGCTGCCAGCCTCACACGAACCTTTCAGGGATCCAGTCACACCATCTATCCATCCTACCATGCCTGGTCCTTCTACAAGGAAACAACTTTCTAACAGAAAATATTTTTATTGCTTTGTTCTTTCTCTGTTTACAGGAAATAGACAAATACATAGCTTCCTTGTCCCCAACATACATGCTTACACAAACATATGTGCACACATGTATGTACATACACTCATATACATGCAGACATGCGCATATGCACACACATGTGCACATACACATACATACACACTCATATACATGCACACATGTGCACATATGCACACATATTCACCCCCATGCATGCATATGCACACATATGTATGTACATACACACATGTGCTTGCATGTGCACAAAAAAAGCACACATACATGCACACACATATATACATATATGTGCACATATGCACACACATATGCATACACGTGCACTTACATGCAGCTCCCAGTGCACATGGAAGGCAGAGCATGTCCCCAGGAGCCCAGGCTGCTGGGGTCCTGCCTGCCCTTTCTGAAAGGCCCCTTTGTGACAGGAGGGCTCTGACCCTACACAATGCTCTCTTGTCCACTGGCCTCCAGAGGAGGAAGGGAGCAATTTTGCAGTGGTTTCCCCAGTGCTGAATTCTGCCGGAGACTCACGTTTCCCAACTGATCTGCAATGCAGACTCTGTCCCCAAGGAGACCCGGCCTGGACCTGGAGAAGGCCAGCAGGGTGGGACACAGGAGCTCAGTGCCATCCTCCCTGGGATGCTGCGAAGCCTGACAGGGCTGTGGCCACACTCTGGTGGGCCCCTGGAACAAGTTACTCTGAAGGAAAATGCAGCCAGGAGGCTGGGCAGCACTTCCTTCTTGTGGTCTGGAAGGAAAGCTTCCCATCTTAGGGAAGGGTGCTCTGTGGTGGGAGCATGCTTCTCATCCACTGCATCACAGCGCTTCATCCGGGTTACCACCTGCAGGTGCACCGGGGTCAGACTTCACCCTCGCCTTGGGGATGCACATGGCCCATTTCTCTAGAACTCAACTGAGGCACCCGCAGATGCCACAGGCCCCAAAACCCAGTGGAGAAATGTTTTGTGTTGGATCTGGCAGGAAGAAAGTTTGGGGTTTTATGCTGTCTTTGGGTAAGGCCAAAGCCAACCTACAGCTGATTGAAATAAACAAAACTGGCATGTAGGAAATTCTTCCCATGCTTCTCCAGAGTATGTTGGAGGGATGACTTCTCAGAATGTTCCAGAGAGGGCAGCCAGGACCAGACTCATCACAAGCTAAGATCTGCCCTCTTGGTCATACTTGAAAGTCGGTGGACCTTTCCTGAGCTGCCAGAGCAGTGTGGCACAGACCAGTGACATCCCAAGATGGCATAAATAATTATCCGCCTGACTATGTGCTTCGCCATGTAATGGCCATGTGACCCTGAGCAAGTTCCTGTGCCTGTGGGCCTCAGTTTCCTCATCTGGGCAATGTGCATTACCACAGCCCCGAGACATACGTAAGGGAGTTAGCACTTGCAGCTGCTGGAGGCTGTTGATGCATCATAAATGCTCAGCATGTTCTGTGGCTGCCCCCATTCTCTCACGTGTGTGATGGCCCCACTGTCATCCCTCAGGGCTCAGGTCTACCAGGAGGGTGCAAAGGCTGGTGGTAGAGGTTGGGACTCTGTCACTATGCCAAGCTTGGTCCTGGAGAATGTCAACACAAACTCTAATAAATAACACATCTAAGTTCACTGGCTGGGGAGACAGAGGCCAAGCCTGATGGCCGCCACAGACTTGCCAAAGCCTGGGCCTACAGGGCATACGGACAACAACCATGGCAAGTCCACATGTCCCTGTGACCCGGCTGCAACCAAGCCCTCGTTGCTCTCAAGGCATTTGGACAAGCTGAGCCTCTAGCACTGTGGTTTTAGGTGGAGGCAACCAAACACAAGTCAGAGCTTGCAGGGTTGGGGGTAAATACCCCAAGACAGAGCGCTGGCACCTGCCTGAGGGTCAGCTGTGTCTACCCAACAAGTATCGCTTCTTGTGGAACAGGTGAGCTCACCAGGCTCTCCAGTGCCTCCCGAAACCCCACCTCAATCCCCCTCTCTGCCATCTGAACCTGACACTGAACCTTCACCGGCGCACGAGCAAGCCCACGGTTTACTCTTGGGCTTCCTGGTGCTGGAAGGAGAGACGTGGGTCTTTCTGAGTGGAGCGATGAGATCCACGGCATCTTCCTGTCAGGGACCAGCACCCCACACAAGTGAGCGCTGGCTCCATGCCTCTGCAGATCCAGGAGACCTAACCAGAAAGTGTCAGTCATCATTAGCTTCCAGCACTGTTCCCCCAATGTTGGCCCGTCACGTGATACTATCGTGTGATATCTGGTCTGGTTGTGGTCACTCGGGATCCTGTTTGCCTGTTGGTCCGCCATGTGCGGTGTTTGGTATGCTGGATAGAGAAGCCGCTGAGCACGGGCGTGGCTTGGCGGATGTTAGGGATGTGCCCTCCGAGCAGGTCTAAAAGACTTCCAGAAGCCCGTCCTTGGACTGTGCATGTCCCGTAGGCTTCTTGATCCTGCATCTGTCCTTGACCTCTGCCCTTAGGTGGACAGGAAGGATGAGGCCTTGGAATTGATACTTCCCTTCCTGCAGGCTCCCATGCCGGAGGTTAGGTCCTCCCAGCCGTCCAACTGCTGTCTAACCTTGCTGCCTCCTCCATCCCACCCGCGACCACTATGATGCCATTAGTTGCATCACGGCACAGCCGAAGGCCTTAACCACCCAGCACCCCATACTGGCTAACTTAAAACGGGCTGGAATCATCGGAGAGAGGGAGCCTCAGATGAGGAACTGCGTCTACCACGCCAATCTATAGACAAATCTGTGCGGCATTTCCTTGACTGATGATTGATGGGGAGGGCCCAGCTTGTTGTAGGTAACGCCAGCCCTGGGCTGGTGGTCCTGAGTTACCTAAGAAAGCAGCCTGAGCAAGCCAAGGAGAGCAAGCCAGGAAGCTGTGCTCCTCCATGGCCTCTGCTTCAGTTCCCGCCTCCAGGTTCCTGCCCTGAGTTCCTGCCTCCAGGTTCCTGCCCTGACTTATCTCAATAACAGACCTTGACCTGGGGTGGGTAAGCCAAATAATCCCCTTTTCTTCCCATAGTGCTTTTGGCCATAGTTTTTATCACAGAAATAGGAAGCAAACTAGGACCCTTCCCTAAAGCATATCGAAGGAGGGGACTCCATCCCCAAACTCACAAGGAAACTCTAGGGAGGCATTTGCACAAAAAATTGGCCAGGCTAGCCGTATCAACCAGAACAGGGCGTCACGGGAGGCCACAGCACACCACGGCAGAGCTCATTTCTCAGAAAGGCTCCACACCCATGCCTCAGAGGAGCAAAACCCCAAACCCCGCAGACCCGCTCCCAGGAAGCTCTGCCTCATGCTGTCTCCACAGTGCTCGGAAGCTCATCGCTGGAGTGGGTTAAACACTTTCTGTTGGTTTGAAGAAAAATAACTTCTCGTTTGTTACAGCCACATTTGTTATTTAAAAGGATAAAATGTTTAAAACAAGGGGTCCACGCAGCCTCGGGTTCTACCGTTACCAGCACACTTGACGGAATAATCGTACAGTAACACAGGTCCGTGAACTTTGTCACCCACGAGTTATAGTACCCAATCTTTTGTTTAACATTACATGGAAATTAGACTATTTGTTGTAGCCAGCTCCTGGGGCCAGCTTCTCCATTTCTCTCTGACCAAGCGACTTAGACAACACAGTCTATTTTCTCTCTGCTCTGGAGGCCAGAGGCTGCAAAGTGGGGGCACAAATGGTCCTTTTGGGGGCTCTGGGACTGTTCTACCTCTCGTCAGCATCCCATGTCCTCAGCCACCCTAGGCCTCCTGAGATGACTCCTCCAATGCCTACCTCTGTCACCATGAACCCTTCTCTAAGAGTGGGGGGTGGGGGTGGGGGCGGGGTGCTAGAGAGATGGCTCAGCAGATAGATGTGCAGATACCAAACCTGTTGACCTGGGTTTCATTCCGCACGAGTACCACCTAGTCTACATAGCAAGTTCTAGAACAGCCAGAGATACACAGTAAGACCCCGTTTCAAACTCAAAACAATGTAAAAGAGAGAGGACTGACTCCTGCGGGTTGCTTTCTGACCTTCACGTGCAAATAATTAATAATTAATTAATTAATTAATAAGCCCTTTGTAGCCACCTTTTTACTAAATTGGATAGAAAGCCAGGATCATAACCCTATCTGTGCTGGGATGTGGTGACCCCAGCTGAGCCGGTCCCGAAGGATGTGTCACACTCAGGGTCTGTCCTCCTGGCTGTTTGGGGTCCACACTTAGGGGAGGCAGATACAGCCATGTACCTGCCCAATTGTCCATTTTTTATTAATTTCAAATATGAAAATTAAATTTCTGTCTTATTTTCAAAGAACACTTGAAATTTTTATTTTTCTACTTTTTCTTTTTTTTTTAAGTCAGAGTCTCACTCTGTAGCCCAGGCTGGCCTCAAACTAAAAGTGATGCTCCTGCCTCTGCCTCCTTCCCCTCCTCCCACAGTTACCGTCTCCTGTTTTCTTGCCCCATATCTGGAACGCAGAGAGCACGTGGACTGCCCGAGATCCCAGGCAACAGACTCTTTGCTCCGGGTCTGCTGTCTCTGAGGTCCCTGGGCTCCATGTTGGTGCAACTCTGTCTCACCGACTTCTGCCGGCTGCACCGTGCCCTCCTCTTCTGTTCCCTGAGCTGAGGACACAGGTGACCCAGGAGTGAGTGGCCCTGTGCTGTGGCAGCACACTCATAGGTGAGCAAAACTCAGCGAGGCACCCCACCCCCACTCCTCTACCCCCCCCACACACACCCCGCTGTAGCCCCTGGGACTCTAGCCAGCCCCTGGAGGTGACATCACAGTCACAGGGAGCAGAGGACTCCCATCCTAGCCCAGGCAATCCAGAGAGACCTGACTGGAGGAGGTGGTCCGTGAAACCCAATGCCATCCTCAACAGGAACACGCACAGATATCGCCTGAGGCTCCGCTCCCAACTACACAACAATGGACATGAAGGAACTGCACCTCGGTGTGTTAGCCTAGAAGATTCTCATCCCTACGATTGTCCAGAACTAGCAGTCTGTCTGTCAGCTTCTATTCACAGGACAGCAGGCCTGTCTCTGCGTCTTCAAGTCTGGAAGGGTCACCGGTGGGTTACAAGGGCCTTTGGCCCTCAGAATTTGTTGGCCTTGAAAATGCCCTACTTCAGCTATGGACGCCTCTGTATCTGTTGGATCTCACTTTCAATATGACACCTCATGCTCACTCTCAAGTCAAGACACGGGGATAGCGGACATAGGAGGTGAGACAACCAGAGCCACCCCTCCAGCTGACGCAGGACACCCAGGACGTGGGAGTGTGTGTATGAGGTCCTCTCTAGACCCAAAAAAGGGGACTTGTACCTGCCATGATTAGAGGCCCCAGTAGCCAAGCTCCTTTGCAGACGTAGCATCCTCCTAGATTATGTAAACAAACTACATTTCCCAGAATCCTTTGCAGCATTTGCACTGCTGGAGAGAGTTAAGCTCAGTGGCTGCCCTGGGTGTTTTCTGTAGAGTTCCAACCTCCAGGTTCCATCTGGGTAGTGTGTTGGCGTGCTCTTGAATTTAACAGTGGCCATGTCCTGTGTCTTCTCAGAATTCCTCTGGAGCCAGCTGCAGAGTTCAGGCCTATGGTCCTTCAGGTGACCGTGTATTGAATCCCATCTGGGCAAAATACCTTTCAGGGCCCGAATATTGGGAAAACAGAAAAGGGCATGGTGTGTGCACATGCCTGGAAGCTTTGAGTAACCAAGTATCTGGCTTGACACTCCAGCTCTGGACACATCCAGATACTTCCACGTCCATGTGGGGCACCATGGTCCACCAATCTATCCAGGGTCTGGTGATCCTTTCTTGGTGGATCCCTCTGAATGACCACATGAGCCAGAAGGCCATGTTGCTCCAACCCAGGTTCCTACAAGGAAACCCTCAACTCCCAGTGATGGCATCAGGTTGTAGGGGGCATCTGTCTGCCTCTCTCTCTCTCTCTCTCTCTCTCTATACACACACACACACACACACACACACACACGCATTGTACTCACTGAGCCATCTATCTCCCCAGGCCTTCTTAAAGCTTTAAGTGCCTGAGATTCTTCACATGTAGGGTGGTTCTGTTTTGTTTTTTTCCTTTTGACTGGGCAGTGGTGGTGCACACCTTTAATCCCAGCACTCAGGAGGCAGAGGCAGGCAGAGCTCTGTAAGTTCGAGGCTAGCCTGGTCTACAGAGTGAGTTCCAGGACAGCCAGAGTTACAACAGAGAAACCCTGTCTTGAAAAAAAAACAAAAAACAAGCAAACAAAAATCATTCTTTTGATCAATGAACTCTGTAGTTCCCTGTTTCCTTCTGTGGCGGTTTAAATGAGACTGGCTCCCATGGGCTCATATATTTAAATGCTTGGTCACCAGTTGGTGGAACTGTTTGGGGGAAGATTCAGAGGTGTAGTCTCATTGGAGGAGGGGTGTCACTGAGGGCAGAGTGAGATTTGAGGTTTCAAAAGACTGCACCAGTCTCTGCTTCCTCCTTAGGGGTCAAGATGTAGTATCTCTCTCTCTCTCTCTCTCTCTCTCTCTCTCTCTCTCTCTCTCTCCCTCTCCCTCTCTCTCTCTCTCTCGGCTGTTCTGACGCCTTTGCTTTGCTTGGTCATCATGGACTCTAACCCTCTGAAACCATAAGCCCAATTAAATGTTTTCTTTTTATGAGTGGCCTTGGTAACGGTGTTTTTTCACAGCAGTAGAAGCGAAGCTAAAGTCAGGCTGTGGGAGTGCACTTTTAATCCCCGCACTCAGGAGAAAGAGGCAGCCTAGTTTACAGAGAGGTTTCCCGGCCAGCCAGCGCTACACAGAGAGACCCTGCCTCAGAAACGAAAGAGGAAAAAAGAGATGAAGCCAGGCAGCGTTGGCACGAATCTTTAATGCCAGCAGTTGGGAGGCAGAAGCAGGTAGATTTTTGTAAGTTCAAGGCCGGCCTGGTTTACACAGTGAGTCCAAACCAGTCAGAGCTAGCTAATGAGACTCTGTCTCAAAAAAACAAGAGACAGTTTTCTTCCTTGCTAATCACAGGAAAATAAAATGTAACAAAATGAAGGGGACAGTCACCCTCCACGCTGTGAGCCACGCCCACTCAGGCCTATCTTGACCTCCTTGGCTTCACCCATGTTCCTGCTCCTCCCAAGAGGCTGGGGTTCACCTTGTATCTGTGCATGAGACTTGCTTCCATGACAATGAAACTGTTGGTCAAATGTGGTTCATATCATGAAAAGTCCCATTTGGAAAAGTGTTCTTATTGAAGACAGAGGCTCTAATTTCTCACAGAAAAAAAAAAAGCACAGATAGGAAGGTACACATTCACATGTGCACACACATGCACACACAGCATGCAATCACATGTACACAGGCGTGCAGAACGGGCATGCAGACACATGCTACACACATGCTTGTGCACATATAGGCATGTACACACACACACATGCACAGAGGCGTGCAGAACGGGCATGCAGACACATGCCACACACATGCCTGTGCACACATAGGCATGTACACACACACACACACATGCACAGAGGCATGCAGAACGGGCGTGCATGTCCATGCACACTGTGACGAGGTGATTTGAAGCCCTCAGGCGCCACAAACTCCAATGCACAGATTAAGGACTCACCTTAGCACCCACGTACCCAGGGCCCAACTTCTGATGCATCTTCCTGTGGGAAGCAAACTCTTGAGGCTCAAGCTCAACCCCCAGGGTCATGTGACTAAAAAGCATCAGAGCCACTGAGGCCTCCAGTTCAACCCCTGGTCTGGACTCTGGCTCCATCGTTCCTCAGTGTGGGGCCCTGGAGGGCTCTCCACCCCTCATGTTTTCATCTGATGCCCCCCCAACAAGTTGCTGTAGTAGCTTCAGTCAGCCCACGTGATGCTCAGGGGTTACCGCTAAACATGCAGTTGCAGTAGTCAGACAGCTCCTCAGCCTCCCTACAGGTCAGCTATGTTGATCCTGGCAAGCCAGGAGATTGGGCCAAGTCCAATTCCAGAAGGGCACAACTTGCCCGGGAGCCTAATCCTGAGTTGTCTGAGTGTCCCTGAGCCAGTTTCCCAGAAAACCCCACTCTCAGAGGGTAGAAAACACAGAAAGCAAAAACCCCTTTGGGACAGAGAGCCCAGGCTCCGACCTGAGGCCTTGATGCCACACCGGGCACTGAACCTGCCTTCTTGCCAGGGAAGCCTGAGGTAAAAGAGCTCTGAAAACAGGGGCCTGAGTCACAGGAACAAACCTCTCACCTCAGACAGAGGGAGACCTTCCCAGCAGCCAACCCAAGTGGTAGTGAGGGTGTGGAGATGCTGGCTTCTGATACAAGGAGCAGGTAGCCCACACTTGGCAGCTGAACTCAGAGCCTGGTGACAAGGTGTGGAATTCTTCAGAAAAGCCTTCATCTCCATTGCCCACCGGTGTCTTCTGTTCCCGCCTCACCCTTCGGAAGTCCTGAGAATTCAGGACTAGCCTGGTAACCCGACCACTTCCTGTTGTGGCTTCGCAGCAATAATTCACAGATCCGCACCAGCCACTGGGAAACACATCTGGCAACATGGCTCAGCACAAATTCTGATGCAGATGAGCGTGTGGAGAGATGGTTAAAGGAGAGCCATCAGAGAATCTGCACCTGAGTCTCCTGGTAACAGACCCTCCACCCTGGCTCCTAGCCACCAACACAAGCAACACAGGCTGCAGAGGCCATTGGACCTTCTCTCCAAGCTGAAAGCTGTGTGCCCTTCGGCTCACCCCTTAGCCTCTTTGATCCTCAGTTGTGCCATCTGAGAAATGGAGAGAGTGAGGACACTTGCCCAAAGGGTTGTGGAGACTGAACACCTGTGAAGAACCTAGCACTTGCTTCCCAGGGTCACACAATATCGCCACCTCAGAGCTGCCAGTGACCCACCCTGGAAGTGTGTGGGGAGGTCTCTAAACGGTGGCAAAACCGCTCCCCCTCGCCAAAGCTTGGGTTCAAAGCTTGGGTTCAGGTCCATGCCTCTCTAGTTGTGAATGGGTGCAGAGAAAGAGAGTTCAAGAGTGTTCTGGAGGCCAAGAGGCTGTGTGCATGTGTACATGTGTGCATATGGTATGTGTATGCAGTACGCATGTGTATGTATGTGCTCCCGCAGGCAGGGCCTGGAAGACCTGTCCTTTAGCCGAGACAGCTCACCCCACTGGGCAAGGCACTCTGGACCCACAGGCATGATCATGGAGTCGGGGTAGAAGATATAAGATCTTGTCTGACCTGGAAGCTGAAAGTTGAACCCTGACCAGCTGGGCTGGGGACCTAGCCCACGTTCCTCTAGCCCACAGCTGCTGTGTGTGTTGGGTTTTTTATTGGGGGGACACCTCAGCCTTGTGACTAATCTGTCCTCCAGAGACCTTAGGCAAACATTTAGACTGGGGACTCCCTCCTCTCCTCTGATATGTCCAAATATTTGTAGTCCCCCAAGCCACTTCCTGAGAGGCAAGATTTGGGATGCTCCTGCCCACACAACCCCAGTTCTCTGGACTGAGACCGAGAGCCATCAATGTGTCTGGAAGGTTCTGGTTCCACCTGGCCACGTGTCCCTGGGATAGTGAGGAAGGGGCTGAAAGGAGATGACTTAGAGCATCTTCTGCTGAGCCTAAGCTGGAGCCTGGGGACTGAGGTCTGGAATGGGAGCCAAGGAGTCCTCTGCCCCGACCATTCTCCTCCTCTCCTGAAAGGGTTCTGCTCATTCACCATTCCTCCCAGCAGCCCAGAGTTACTCCCTCTGCTTTTCTCCCCATCTCCTTCCCTCCCTTCCCTCTGCCTCCCCTCCCCTCTCCTCTCTCACCCCTTCTCCCCTTTGTAATGGGGTCCAGCTCAGGGCTTCAGGCAGGTTTTCCCACTGAGATGCTCCCTGCAGAAGAACTTCCTGGCTTTTGGAACTCCCTCCCAGGGTCTGCAGCCTTCACTGAGTTCTCTGACTTAATTTCCCTCAGAGCGTCTTGGGGAGGGGGGGAGCTTCATTTCTCCCTCATTCATAGATGAGGCTGCTGCCTTACAGGAGGTTGAGTGAGCCGTCCAAGGCAGCCCAGCAGCAGCAGGGGCCTGCAGACCCGATCTATCCTCACATTGCTGCTGGTGCCCCTGTGTACGCAGTCTCCTAGAGACCTCCCCACTGCAGGCCTGGTGGGCATTTGTCAGAAACCAGCTCCCCCTCTGCAGCGGTACGGCAACTCAGAGGCAGATGCCAGGCCCACGGTGGGCACAGGCAATGCCAGAAAGGGCCTGGAAGCAGGCTGCTCCTGCCTGGGTTGCCTGGAAGGCCCAGCCTGTACTTAGCTCTCGCGGTAAATAACAGCCCTGGTTTCTGCTAAAAGGATTCATTCCCAGAACGCAGTCATTTCCATCCCCTCCTCGCTACAACCCTTATTTTATGGCTAAATATACGCCATAATGAGGCTCTGGCCTGATAGCGTTGTTAAGGAGATATTTGACCTCGGGTTTAATTGCAGGATGGAAGAAATGGCTGGGGTGCACACAAGGGACCCTGCCAGCGCATTCGGGACTTTGCATCTGGCGTCCCTGGCCCGGGAGAAAGTGGGGTGGTGGAGAAAGCTGTGCCTGAGGCCAGTGGTGCTCAGCCACGACCCACTCGGAGTCCCCAGCCCACCGCATGAGTTCCACCTAGTCCTG
Source organism: Cricetomys ansorgei (assembly GCA_026225945.1). Lineage (NCBI taxonomy): Eukaryota > Metazoa > Chordata > Mammalia > Rodentia > Nesomyidae > Cricetomys > Cricetomys ansorgei. The sequence continues at coordinate 1,903,939 of JAMJFZ010002811.1, forward strand.
GGGGCTCCATCTCTCAGTCCTTGTGCTGACCCTGGGCTCTCCAAAGCTCCCTGCGGGGTTGGGGAATGCCACTGCACCCAAGGAGGGAAGGAAAAGGTTGGCCACCCAGCGGGACCGACACCAACAGGGCTTGAAGGGGCACAGGGTACTAGGAGATTGCACCTGCCACAGGTCAGGAGATAGATGCAGTCTGCCCACAGAGTCAGGATCACGGTCTGGCAGGAAAGTGGGGGTAGTGATGTAACCTCACTGGTCTACAGGGAGGGGGGACTCTCTTGTGGCCTTCAGCCACAGAGGGGCTCCCCCTCCAGACTGCTCACTCTGCACCTCTGCACTGCTCGGATTCTTCTCTATGCTGCTGAGTGTCAATGCTCCAGAGACTGTCAAGTGGGTGTCAGCAAGTGCACAGGTTTGAAGAATGCTCCCGATAACTTTGACTTAAGCCCGCTTTGTTCTGTTTCGGTGGGTTAGGGACCAAATGTCTCTGGGGAAGGTCAGGAACTGCTGTTCCCCCCAATACAACCGCATACCCATCTTGCCACGCAAAATCTTTTGATGACCAATTATGAAGAGCACAACAAGCAGGATGTGGTGGTGCCTTTTAAGCTCAGCAATCTGGAGGTGAAGGCAGGCTGATCTCTGAGTTCGAGGTCACCCTGATCTACAGAATGACTTTCAGGATAGCCAGAGCCACACAAAGAAACCTTGTCTCTAAAAGCAAAGCAAAGCAAAGCAAAACAGAAGAAAAGGAAAAAAAAAAAAAAAAAAAAAGGAAAGGCTCCATTACAGAAGGGGAGGACGCTGAGCGGCCAGCCAGGCCCTGGCAGCGCGCATTCAACACTGGGGCTTGAGTGTGGGAGTGTGCAAGACTGCTGGATGCCTACCCTGGAAGGGTAGTTCATTCAGGCCTGTAGTCCCACCTTCAGAAGCTGAGGCAGGAGAATCCCGGCAAGTTTAAGGCCAGTGCTCAAGGGCCAGGATAAGCTGTAGAGTGAGACTCTGTTTCAAAAGTAAACACATAAATATTTTTAAACCCAAACCTCTGTTCTTAAAACACTCACTCCATCCAAGGGCAGAACTTCTCATGAGGTGCCCCTCTCCCCTCCTTCAGGAGGGTGTCTCCTGAGCTGGTTGGGCTCTTCTCCCTGGTGCTAAGCTGGCTGGCCCTGTGAGGCGTGCTGAAGAAGCAAAGGCCCCAAATGAGTTGGAGATTGTGGCACCCCCAAATTAGTCTGAGGTTCAGCTCTCTAGGTGGGAAGCCAACTGGACGCTCCTCCCCGAAGGCAAAGTTGAACTGAGGCCAGGTCCATCGCTCTGCTGCACAGCAGAGGAAGTGTGTCTGATAACCCTAACTGCCCCGTCCACCGTCTTCCAGGAGAAGATTGGACAAGGCTCAGAGCTGAGGGGCTGGGTGGACAGTCCTTGAGTGGGTCTGGCTTCGTGGTGCCCTCAAGCTGCCATCCTCATCTGGAAAGGGACCCCAGGAGCACCTTTCTGTCAGCCATCTGCACTGGTTGAGGGGCCACCTTTTCCTCCTAGCTGAACCACCACCCACCTCCTGAGTGGAACCCTCCACACGCCTGCAGCTGAGGTGTGCACACCTCTGATTTGATTTATTTCTACTCTGAGTTCTCCTTTGGCAGAAGAAAACGAGAGAGCAGAAAACTGCTTCCCCGTGGGCAGAGGAGAAGAAATAAAAGAATGTCTCAGAATATGGGGTGGGGGTCTGTGTTAGGAAAGACCAACTGCTCTATGGGAGAAAGGGGGCTGGGGCTGGGGGGACGGGAGCCAAACCCCTGGTGAGGTCTATTACAGAAAGAAAGGGAAAGCAGGGACAGACAATTGGGTAGGGAAGAGTTACTGCCCCTCCCAAGGCCCTTCTGGAAAGGGCCCTTAATGAGCCCTTTCTCCTCTGCAAACCCAATAGCACTGCTGCCTAGCACAGCAGGGAGGGGCCGGAGGGTAGGTTGGAAGAGAGCACAAGTTGGAATAGGGGTTCCCTAAGCGCCCCAGGCTGGGGTGGGGTTTCTGCTAAGTCCCCTGGGACAAAGTGAGAGCCCTTACAGTCTAGAGTCCCCAGCGGCCCCTGCAGACCCCAGGCTATTTGTAACCCCATCCTTTTTCCATTAACATAAACATCACTTGAACAAAAATATACAGGGCCACCTACTTCGCCAGAAAGATAGTCCAATGCCCATGGCCCATGTGCTCCAACCAGCTCCGGGATGTCAGGTCCCTCCAGGCTACAGCACCTCAGGCAGCTTTGAAGCCTGGAGCTCCAGCCTCTCTGATCTTACCCCCCCCCCCACCCGTTGTCAACAGGCTGGCAGAGACAGGAGTCCGAGTGAGAGGATGTGCGGAGTTGTCGGCTCAAATTCCTGGTCAAGCCATTTTCTGATAACTTGCAGGGTGGGGAGAGAGGGCACATTAAGCCAGCTCCTCCCTACCTGCTCACCAGGAGGATCCCTGACCTGCTGCGAAGGTCCTGGTACCCCATGCTTCCTTGATAGGAGCTATCTGGGTTGAAGCCAGCCTGGCCTTCCTTCAGCTGGAGACTTTGGGAGAAGGGGGTGGGGATAACGCAGGACCTGGGACCTCAGCTAGGCATTGCGACTGGACTGGACCTTTCGGTGGAGTCGAATCAAATGCATGCAGGAGTGAAGGGTATCTCTGTGGTCCTGGGTAGCTGACCACTGTGGCCACTTAGGGGCTCTCTGGTTTCCAACTGGGCCCTGTGATCACTGGAACTGAAAACTGAAAGGTACTGGAAATTCAGCCAGACCCCACCAGCTTCCAGGGCAGGTCTACAGAGTCCCAGGCAGGCGGATTTGGAAACCGGCCTTACTGCCAGCTCAGGCTAAGCCTTGATGTGACGATGTCCCTTCTTAGCCTGACTTCTAAAAATATTTTCATCGCTGGAACCACTATCTTCCAGTTGAAGAACACCTCTATGCTGCTCATGGGCAAAATCAGACAGAAGCAAACCCAATCCACAGACACAGTCACCTCAGGGGCAGCCTGGGCTAAAGAGTCCAGCACCAAGGTTCACTTGTCCATTCCTGGCCCCAGAGTGGAGGGGGACTGTATTCAGGGTTGGGTACTCAGACCACAGCCAAAAGGGGGTATCAAGGGCAGAAAGTGCTGAACTGGGTTTCCTCAGAAGGTGACTGGTGTGTGTGTTCCCTGTCCCCTATTGGAGAGAAGAAAGGCTGAAACCTACCCTAAGCCTGGTGGGGAACCAGCTGGTATGTGTGGAGAGGGGTGCATTATGAGCGTTGCCTAAGACAGCCTCCCAACAGAACAGTGGGATTTGGAGCCCAAGGATCCTTCCCCAGCCTGTACTCCTCCCCCGGCTGGTAGAGGGAAAATAAACACCAAGTTCACAAAATCAGGACCGTCATTAGCCCAACCGCAGTAAAAAGAACTGCTCTTTGCACAGAGCAACAAGAACCAACCCCGATTAACTGCCAGGACTGCCAGGGACCCTCCTGCTGCCTTGCCCCGAGAGGCCTCAGATCCCGGAGCCCAAGAGCCCGCTGCAGCTGGGGCCACCCGGTCAGAACCGAGCATACTCAGTAAGCTACTAACAGCACTTTCTCTGCCTCCTCCAGCATCCAGATCGACAACACAGCGCCTCGGCCAAAGACCAGCCAGAGGTACTTTTCCCTGGAAGACTACGATGGGAGAAAAATGTTCCAGATAGACTCACAGAATCGAGTGAGTCTCTGCTGCTTAAAAAGGAGAGAAAGAAAAAAACTTAGGAGCAGGTAGGAGGCAGCCAGGGGCAGTATGACGCTCACCTCCAAATGAAGGGACGTCAAAAACCGGCTCAGCTGGGAGGGAGAGAGGAGAGAGTGCTCGTTCAGAGCCCACGAAAGAGGAAAGAGCGAAGCGAAAGAGCGAATTCGATTCCTAATTAAGTTGGTTTTCATGGCGAATTAAATAGGTCTCGGCCCAATTTGCAGAAAAAATTATGACCCCTCACAGGGCAGCAGAAGGCTGTCTCCAGTTCTTCACAGAGAGACGAGAAGAGGGAAAGTGGGGACTGACCTAGGGATAGAACCAAGTATTTGAAATATGTTTGGGTTTATATTTTCCAGAAACAGCTAATTGTGAACGTTCTCCATTGCCAGGGAGGAATATTTGCAGGCAGTTAATTGAGGACTACTAAGAACCCAGAGGGGTGGGAGCTCCCGATTCTGGCTGGGGCAAGTGAGCAGGGAAATTCCTTCAAAACGAACAGGCATGGGGTCTACGAGTGATCAGACTGTAGAGAACCGGAGCGCTTCTGAGCATTGAGAAAATATATTTTAAAATAAAAGGATGAAGTTTGACTGCTCTGTGGTGGTTCTGACTCCTTTTGTTTCATGTGTTAACTCACAGGTTAGAAAGTGGCTGGCTAGGCTGTGGTGGGAAGATACTGCTGGCTGCTAACGGGGTAGAAGAAAAATAATAGTCTTAAAGGGGGAGGGAAAGAGAGGAAGAGGAGAGACAGAGGCACAGGGGAGAGAGGGGGGAAGAGAGAGAATCTTAAATTGCAAGGCACTAAGGGGCTCTCTGGGTACTAGCGGGTTTCCGCGAAGGTCCTAGGTGGAGAACCTAGTCCATAAGCAAGCCCTCCCATGTCTGGGTGTGAAGGGAGTGAGGAGCTCGACCTCTAAGAAGCTAAGCCGGTTCGAGCTGAGTGGGGGGCCCTTTGCTCAAGTCCAGACCTTGAGAGAAGCCTCCGTAAAGGTAATGACTCTCTCCTAACACCCCAGATAGGGGATGTCAGAGGATAGGAGCAGCAGAAGTAGCTGCTTTGAGATGGCCAGACAGCCCACTCCACCCCCTCCCTGGCACTTCTCAGAAACGGGGCAGGAGACAGTAGTGCCGGGAAACTTGCTCCCCCAGCTTGCTGGTTCAGCTCTCTTGCCAAGTGCAGAGGAGGGAGAACTCGTGTGGGGGGGTCAGGGGTGGAGGTGTGCTTTTGTTAATAAGTGTGGTGGAAAGCTAGAACACCCAGCATCAAGCTTGCCTTACTCCCAGGCGGAGTCTGGGGACCCGGAGCTCCCGGGTCCTCCTTGCACTCCCTTGAGGCCGCTAAAGGGATCTGCACAGTGTCCCTTCCCATCTAGAAGGGAAGCCCCTTCAAGCAGCTTCCAGGGTGCTGAGACCTTCTTGTTCACTCCTGGGCAAGCTTTGCTGTCCCGCCATAAAATGGGCTCAGCACTGGCAGGTGCCCAGAGCTTCTTCAGGGCCAAGGCTGTCTTCCTGCAGTCTCCAGGACAGCCCAAAGCGGCAGACGCCGCTGCTGCAATTCTGCTTAGAAATTACAGCATCTGAAACAGGAGGAAGCCTGATCCAACAGAACATCACTCCCGGATGGACAGCTCACCCTGGGGCTCTGATGACAACAGACCGAGGCCAGGACTAGCTCTGCAGAGAGCGGCACTGGAGCTGGCACCAGCTTCCCTGTGTGCGAAGTCCCAGGGCCCTTTTCCTGAAAACCAGCAGGGTACTTGTCCCTGAGAGCCCTCAATTGTCTTCCCACCTCTGATTCTCCTTCCCATGAGACCACAGACTATGAAGGGCTGCCTCAAAGAGGGGGTGTCAGATCTCACCCTTCAGCCCTGTGAACAGCATGGCTCCCGGGACCACCTAATAATTACTAGCGAAAGTATCAGATCCTCCCAAGCACACAGAAGAGAGGTGGTATCCTTATTCTTGTTTGCACAGAGGGGCAAAGCCACTGGCTCTGGGCCACAGAGCAGTGGAACCAAATCATAACCAAATCGTAACCAAATCGTTACAACAGGGCCCAAGCGGTTATGTTTGTTTGTTCATGTAACAATTTGACATGGTTTGAGTTTACAATGTCTTCCCTGCCGGAGCCTCCAGGCTCCTGGACAGGGTAGTTCTGATGCTTCTCTTCTTATCCGTGGGTCAGCTCAGGGGTGGCACTGACATTACTCTGTTGGCAAGATGAGGAAACTGAGACACCAGGAGACTGAAGCCAGTGCCTTGACAGGCCTGTAATTTCTGCTTCTGGCCTTCTCTGTGTGCCAACAACGGGTACTCAGAGCAAAGTTTCTCGCCAACCCATGTGCATGTGCACAGCGTGAACTCACACAGAGAGAGCCGCACATGCACACGAGCATATGCACAGGAGTGCGTTCTCTCTCTCTCTCTCTCCTCTCTCTCTCTCTCTCTGTCCCTGCCCTCTCTCTCTCTCTCTCTCTCTCTCTCTCTCTCACACACACACACACACAGGTACAGATCTTTTCTCTTGGAGGTTCAGCTACCTCTCTAGGTGAGCCTTAGTCCCCTTCACCTCAGTGGGAGCCTCACCCCGCCCCTGCCCCACCCCTGCCTGGAGCAAGCACCCCCAGACTCTTCAGGTGTGCCCCAATGACTTCCCATCCCAGTTTTCTTTTCCTCCTCAAATGAGATTCTCCTGCCTTCTGGGATTGCAGGTGCCAGAGACCCCCCCCCCCCCCCCCCCCCCCCCGCACACACCTTATTTTTTTTTCTCTGATCCTCTCAAAACTGCCATCCTCCCCCTGGCTTCTAGTTCGTTCTTTTATCTGAATGCACAAAGCAGGTCTGACTTAAGCCCAGATATAAATCCCTTTAACCCGGCTGGGACAAAAGAAAAGAAAAAAAAAAAAAAAAAAGGACTAGTTAGTAGTGGCGCACACCTTTAATCGCAGCACTCGGGAGGCAGAGGCAGGCGGATCTCTGTGAGTCCGAGGCCAGCCTGGTCTATAGAGTGAGTTCCAGGACAGCCAGGGTTACAACAGAGAAACCCTGTCTTGAAAAACAAAAACAAGGAAAGAAAGAAAGAAAAGAAAGAAAAATCAAAGAGCAAAGAAAGAAGGAAAGAAAAACGGCCCAGGATGTAACTGGCAGGGGTGTGGGAAGAGGGTGTGACCCCCTACTTTCTTAGCCAAACCTAGGCAGGTGAGCCCCCTCCTCCCTTGAGAGTCCACGAGGCTGGGTGGAGTTTGTTTCTTTTTGAAAAGGCAGTTTCCACGTTTCCACCCTTTCTGGCGCCCTATAACCCCCACTCAGTGTGCACACAGTGTGTAGAGGCTGCTGGGTGCAGGCACCTTGGGAGCGAGACCGGCACGCCAACAGGTTGCTGGCAGCAAATTGCTGGTTTTTAAGAAACAAATCTGAGCCTGTTTCCCTGCCCTGACACTTTTAGCTCAGGGCTTTGGCCTCTCTTGCCGAATCCTCTCCCCTCGCGGTGTTGGGGGTGTTTGTGCAGACTGTGTTCGCTGACAGTCCTCTGCCTAATTGTATCTCTCTTAAACCTGAACAACATAAAATAGAAATATCCTCTCTCCTCACCCTCCGTCCTGTTCTCTCTAGGGAATCCCAAGTCCTTTCATCCTCACCTCTGTGTTCCCTGTTCCTCGGCTCAGGTTCCCCCCCCCCCCCAGAAACCCACGTTGGTCTCTCTCTGAGAGGAGGGGGGGGAAACAACAACATTCCCTTCATCTTTCTAAGTAAAACTGCTCAGGCAGCCAGGATAGAAACATTCGGAGATACTTGGGGCGCCTCTGTGGGAAGAAAGAGCTGCTAGGAATCGGGCATCAGAAGCCAGCCTTCAGGAGGCTGAGTGTCCTTGGACCCGGCTCCTTCTGGGAGTAATATGATCTGATCATCCGGGAAAGCTCCTGACCTTCTCTCAGGGAAGAGCTGTAAATCCCGGGGCTGCAATGCCATCAAATATTTCACTGAAGGATGTCATGGAAAAGTGACACTTTGGGGTAAAGGGGCTGTGGAAGATGCGAACGCCGGGCTCTGGCACCCAGTGCTGGCCTTGTTTACTTGTTTACTTAGTCTCCTGTAACCCTGGCTACCCTCAGGCTCATCATGTGCTCAGGATGACCTTGAACTTCTGATCTTCTTGTCTCTACCCTCCAGAGTGCTGAGATTACAGGCTTGTACCATGCCTGGCTTATATGGTTATATAGCCCAGGGTTTTGTGCATGTTAGGCAAACTGGTTTTGTTTGTTTGTTTTGTTTTGACCAACTGAGATACATCCACCACATTAAAAAACAAAACCCAAATTATTAACCTGTTCTCAGAAGCCGGTGATGGCACTTGGCAGGCCCTCTATTCCCCTCACCTTCTTCCACTGCAAGCAAGCTCTTTGGCGCTTGGCTAGCCAGAACACCCAGTAGAGTCCTCTCCTTTACCTTGAGGTGTGCCCCATACAGACGGCTGCCTCATGCGTTGTTTCAAAGGCCCAGCTAATGGAAACCACACACAGCACTCTGTACATCCCAGAGTCCTTTGTCTGTTTGGCCTCCTCCTGGGTGCATACCTAGAACAGGCTCTAGAACCTTCCACCTGTAACAGGCAGTCCGGTCCGCATCTCACCACTGTGCATAAAGCCCTGCGGGCTCTTCGCCCCACGCATCTCACACGCCAGCATTCTGAACACACGACAGGGTGTGTTGTCCATACTGTTATTTAATTTTGGGGACAGGGTCTCAGGTATGCCAGGCTGATCTCAAACTTGCTAAATTCAAGGATGACCTTGAACTTCTGATTCTCCTGCCTCCACAACCTGAGTGTTGGAATCAGACTGCTGTCCTGCCTTCCCCTTGCTGGGGATGGAAGTGAGTGTTTCTGTACACACGTTAGCAGGCCATTCTACCAGCTAAGCCGGTGGGTACATTTAAAAGGAGCCCTACCCAGTTAGAATCTTCAGATACTGATTGCAGCGAAACCACCCACCAGACCTAGGACCTTCAGTCACCGGCAGGACTGAACGCACGGTATTTGTTTGCTCACCTTTGCACCTTTACATTTACCTCCCACTCGAGTTTCCAGGGCAGTTCTTAGTGCTTGCCCCACGCACACACTTTGCCCAGCGGTCAGCCTCATCGGGCAGGTGGCACTCAGGATCCAGGTGCCCAAAGGCAATTTTTCTCACTCCACCTTCCCTCCCCTCAACACCCCTGCACTTGGCCCGCATCCCACGCGCTCCCTCGCAATGCCCTGGGATGCGCAGTCTCGCGCGGGGATCTGGGGTGCGGGCCGCTCTAATGCGCAGCAGGGCGGCCGGCCTCACTGTGGGTGGTCGGCGGCGCCTGCGGCCCGACGGCCGATGCAGGATCTGGTTCCGCGCTCGGGTTTCGCCGGGCGCGCTGTCGGCCGGCGGCTTCACTTAAGCAATTAGCCGGCGCAGATACCTGGGGCCCCGGCAGTGGGGGCGTCCTCCCCGAAATGTGGGCATTCCTGGGCCAGTGCTGGGCGCAGGGGGTAGATTTGAGATGGAGAACGAGTCTTGTGGATTTTCAGCTGAGAGCAAGCATCTTCCTACCGAGCCAGACCCTACTTCCATGGTACTGAGCCCCTGGTGATGGCATCCTTTCCTAAGGTCCTGGTCCTGTCTCATTGCTGTAAGAAGTGAGTGCTGCAGTTGATTTAATGGAAGAAACTCGGTACAGTACAAAACGGTCTAGGCAACGAGCATCCAAAGTTGTGAGTTCAAGTCCAACACTGGGGAGCCTCTCAGGAGGAAGGTGTCACAACCCTGCTCCTGCAGTCAGACTCGATTTCAGTTGCACAAAATGACCCAAGGGCCTGTCATGGCCTCCTCTGGCATGGCCACCTGAAGAGGGCCCAGTGGTGTGGTTGACACTTTATAAAAGCCTCAGTGGGTGGTAGTTTATGGGGCCCATGCAGTACTCTCACAGCAAGGCAGCCATCCATAGACCCTACCCCTGGACCTCCTTTCCTCTCTTCAAAAGTTTGGGGAAGACCTCAGAGTATCTGAGAGCTTTTATTGGGACTCATAGGCAAGCCCCTGAGGGTTCTCCAAGCTACAAGACCATGCTTCCTTACCTCTTGGATCCCCACTCTCACCCCCCTCCTCAGTCGGGTGAGCCTCAGGCTGCCGGGACTACGTTTTTTCCCCTGCCTGGCCTCCCCCTCACAGGTAGCTTTAAGGTCTAGGCCTCAAGTGGAACCCGAATTTCAGTTTCCTCCCCAGGAAGCCTCCAAGGGAGGGAGTCCATGACCACGGTCTGTGGGAGTTAGGGAGGGAAGCAGATATGGAAGTCACTTACAGATACAGTCTGCAGCACTCTCTAACTTGGAAGGGGCTTCCTGTGGCCACCACTTTTCTGGACTGGGGAATGCAAAGTAGGGCCGGTGCTGGCTGGAACCGCCTGCCTCCCCCGGCTCACCCCTCGCTAAAGGCCAGATTCGTAGCTCCTTTCTGGGTCTGGAGTTGCCAGTGGAGAGCAAAATGGAAAGAAAAAGAAAGTAAAGTTAAGGAGGAAAAAAGAAAGAAAGAAAAAGATGTGCAGATGCGTGGTCTGGGGTGGCGGTGTGCCCTGCGTACAGGCCCCATTCTTGTGTGGCTATGTGTGGGCGAAGGCGCAGTCCAGCCCCGTGCAGGCTACATGAGGTGTGTGCTCCCCAGGGTGGGGCCCCTGAACTGTACCGAAGTCCCCTGAGACGGTGCAGGCCAGTCTATGAGTGGTGCTGAGGGATGCTGGCTAGGCCGGCTGTGTGATGCAGAAGCCAGCCTGACAGGGAGTCTATGTGTACGAACACATAAGTTCCCCCTCCGCCCCTTTCCCTGGTTCCCAAGCCGGGCCAGTCCTGGAGAAAGTTCCAGGAAGGCGACTGTCTTCTCCTGCGTTCCCGGCCCTGCCAAAGGAGGCAGCGACAGCATGGCAACCTAAGTGAGCTAGTCCCCAGACCCTCGCACAGCCGTGCCAGGCGCCTGGAAGGCGACAAGGCGCCTTTCCACCAAAGCTGTAGGCACTGTAGTGGGGCCGGGGACCGGGAATCCAAAGAAACCAGCGAGGCTCCTCGGCGGGCTTTGAAGGAGACGCGCCTACACCCCTCCCTGCAGCTCCGCGTCGGGGCCCAGCCGCCCGGCTGCGCGGTGCCTAGCACCGACTCGCGAAAACCACCTCCATCACCCTTCCTGCCAGAAGCGCCCCGCGCGCGCGTCCGGGCTGCGGGAGGCACGCACTCACCTGGTTACCGACGCGCAGAGTGCAGCCGGGTCTGGCGCGCCGTCCCGAGTCCCTCAGCACCTTTGCACGGCCACGACCCCGCAGCCGGGACCGCTCCCTGCCGCGCTCCCCGCCTGCGCCGCCCGCTTTCCGGAACCCGGCCTGGCGCGCAGCGTCGGAGGCCCCGCGGCGGCGGCAGGCCGAGCCCATAGGGGCATCAGGCCAACTCCCCCCCGCGCCCGCGGGCTTCTCTACTCTTATTATTAAAGGATCCCCCGGAACGTGTTTACGTTGAGCCTTGTAAACTTCCTGCCCGGGACTTTGCCATCTCTCAGGAAATCAGAACCTGCGCTTGTAAAAGGGGACTCGGGGCCGCGGGGCCAACTAAGCAGATTTCAGAGCTGAGTGGGGGGGGAGGGGGCTCCGAGGGGACTTCGGCAGTGTGAGTTCAGATCTGAGAGTGGCGTGTGTGTGTGTGTGTGTGTGTGTGTGTGTGTGTGTGTGTGTGTGTGTGTGTGAGAATGAGGGCGATCGCAGCGGCAGCTCCTGGGGGACAGTGGGGTACGTGAGCTGGGCGCGCGCTGGATGCAAGTTTGCAAGTCGAGTCGGTGATCTGCGGATTCGCTTGGGGCATCCCTGCGTGTGCGCTCCGGGCGCGCGACGATGCACGCGTGTGCGCCTTCATGAATGAGTGAACCGGCCCGCCTGCTAGGGAACCTGTGCGGTCGGTGGCGCCGCCAGAACTGAAGCCACTCGCCGGGTCCCGCTCGCAGCGCCGGAGACAAAGCGCCCGCGAAGCGGCCAGCGGTTTCGTTTTCCGCCCGCGCTCGGCCGGAGCAGTGGCTGCAGCGCCGCTGGGCGAGTCCGAGGACCGCCGGGCGCCGGCGCAGCGCTTCCCGGGGCGGGGAGTGAGGGGAGGCGGTCCCTCTCGGGAACTTACGCCGTCCCGCCTCGGGGGCCGGGAACCTAGCTGCTCTGCCAGCCCTGGTCACGACCCGAGGCCTCCACCACAGCCTCAGCCCAGTGCGCCACGGGAACCGGGGCCCGGGGAGCGTGTCCTGCCCGGCTGTCCAGGCCCGGGAGGCGGGTGCCGGCGCACCGGGGCCAGGTCGGCAGAGGCGGGGCGGGCTGAGCGGCCCGGGGAGGGCGGGGGGCCGAGGGGGCTCGGGGAGGGACCTGCGGGGCTCGCGCCCGCTGAGTCGCGGCGGGGGATCAGACGCTGCAAGCTGCGGGGGCGCAGCGGCGTGCAGCCCGGGTGGGGGGGGCGGTGCCGGCCCCCTAACGCGCGTGGCCTCCAGCGGGGAGGGGGAGGGGGGGAGGAGGGGAATCGCGCGCCTGGGGAGGGCGGGCGCGCGGGGGAGGCGCGCTCGGGAGCCGCAGTGACGGCAGAGGTGCAGCCACCCCGCGCAGCCCCCTCCCCTCCCTCCCCTCCTGCTCCTCCTCCTCCCGGCTCCGCGGCGCAGAGCAGCGGCGGCAGCGGCGGCGGCAGCAGCCACCCGATGTCCGCGCCCGACAAGCAGCAGCCGCCGCAGCGGCGGGGGCACAGGAGGAGGCGGCGGCGCCGGCGGCCAGGCCATGGACCCCGCGGCGGCAGGCCCCACCAAGGCCAAGAAGACCAACGCGGGCGTGCGGCGGCCGGAGAAGCCGCCCTACTCGTACATCGCGCTCATCGTCATGGCCATCCAGAGCTCGCCCAGCAAGCGCCTGACGCTCAGCGAGATCTACCAGTTCCTGCAGGCGCGCTTCCCCTTCTTCCGCGGCGCCTACCAGGGCTGGAAGAACTCCGTGCGCCACAACCTGTCTCTCAACGAGTGCTTCATCAAGCTGCCCAAGGGCCTCGGGCGGCCCGGCAAGGGCCACTACTGGACCATCGACCCGGCCAGCGAGTTCATGTTCGAAGAGGGCTCGTTCCGCCGGCGGCCGCGCGGCTTCCGAAGGAAATGCCAGGCGCTCAAGCCTGTGTACAGCATGGTGAACGGGCTGGGCTTCAACCACCTCCCCGACACCTATGGCTTCCAGGGCTCCGGAGGCCTCTCGTGCGCGCCCAACAGCCTGGCGCTGGAGGGCGGCTTGGGCATGATGAATGGCCACTTGGCGGGCAACGTGGACGGCATGGCTTTGCCCAGCCACTCGGTGCCACACCTGCCCTCCAACGGCGGCCACTCGTACATGGGCAGCTGCGGTGGATCTGCGGCCGGGGAGTACCCGCACCACGACAGTTCGGTGCCCGCTTCCCCGCTGCTGCCGGCCGGCGCCGGCGGGGTCATGGAGCCACACGCCGTCTACTCCAGCTCCGCGGCAGCCTGGCCGCCCTCGGCCTCCGCGGCTCTCAACAGTGGGGCCTCCTACATCAAGCAACAGCCTCTGTCCCCTTGCAACCCAGCGGCCAACCCCCTGTCTGGCAGCCTTTCCACGCACTCCCTGGAGCAACCGTATCTGCACCAAAACAGCCACAACGGGCCTGCAGAACTGCAAGGTGAGTGCAGGGGTCCCCAACTCAGACCCGTGACAGCTACTGGGAACAGATCTAGCTCCTAGAGCACTAGCCCCAACTCTGAGGGGAGGCAACAGCCAACCAGGGTTGCTTTTGGGTACCACTGCTCTCCCTTTGAGGAGTGACTGGAGTTTGATGCCCTGGTTTAGGCTGCTTGGGTTCTGGCTTCTCTCCGTAGGCTGCCCCAAGCCTGACCAGGTAGGCCCCATTCTTCACCAAAAAGACTCAGACCCCAGCACTTTTATGTCCATTGGGCCCTGTAGGCTCTTTCACATGTAGCAAAGGCTCTCTGTATCTAGCCAGGGGCCTAACTCTGGTCAGCAGGGCCCACCTTTCTAATGGTTTCCATGCAAGGAGTCTATGTCAGGCAAGAACGGAAGCGTTAGGCCCAAAGCAAGAGTTAGGCCCAAACCGACACAGAGAGGCTCAGCACCAGCCCTTCAGGAAGCCTGGTCTGGTCCAGGGCATTTTGTGCTAAAAGAAACTGTCTCTCAGGGATGGGGATTTGTAGGGGGGGGCTCTTCTCAGATATAGGCCCCAATGCTCTTTGTCTTTCTGGACCCAGGTTTCAAGGTCCCTCAGTCACCCCAGACTCACCCCGCTGAGAAGGAAGGTAGCCAACAGCACCCCTCGTTCGTTCCTCAGCCCCTTCATGGGTAGCTTTCTCTTTCTGGGCCTAGTTCTGGAAGAAGCAGCAGGTAGAGGGGTAGCCAGGAGTGAGCTGTCAGAGCTTCTGGGAGGCAGAGCTCTAAGCTAGAGGTGGTAGGCCACCTCTCCAGACAAGGCCAGCCCCCTGCTTGTACCAAGTTAAACCTCGGTTTCTATCCACCCTGCACACTGCATGAACTGATTGAACTTTGCTCATGGTTGTGAAGCTTCTTGACCCCACACTGGACCTCTCACTCTGCCAGGGTAGAAGTGGCAACTGCGGAGATCTCAGCCTCCCAGGCTCTGGGGCATCAGAAGCCATAACTGCCTCCTCTCCCTTCCCCTTCTTTGAAGCCGGGCACAGTGTCCAGACCCGAGAGGCCCAGGCAGTCGGAGCTACCCCAAGCAGGACTTGTAGCCAGTGTTCTAGTGTGGGTTACAGGATGCACAGCACAGCTAGGAGCCATCCCTCTTCCAGGGTTCTGTCCCCACCAAGGGCTGGGAACCCTGGGAGGTCAGTTATGCCCGGAAGTGTTGCCCCTGGCACCGGTCAGAAGGGCTCCTCAGCCCTGAGCTGCCGGGCACTCATGTTTTGCTCCCCGCCCTTGCTGTCCCTCACCCCGCAGGCATCCCTCGGTATCATTCGCAGTCACCCAGCATGTGTGACAGAAAGGAGTTTGTCTTCTCCTTCAACGCCATGGCGTCTTCCTCTATGCACTCTACCGGTGGAGGCTCCTATTACCACCAGCAGGTCACCTACCAAGACATCAAGCCCTGCGTGATGTGAGGCTGCGCCCCAGCCTCCTCTGCCACAGACTGTTTTACTCTGGAGGTATAACCGTCAGCAAGAGAAAAGGGCCCATCCCCCTCCCCAGACGGATTATTTGGAAAGAAAAACCCAACATGGACCTGCTGCCCGGTCGGTGACTTGACCCCCCACTCCCTCACTAATTTCTTTTAAAAAAAAAAAAAAAAAAAAAGATGGTGGCCTTGGGGACCGGACTGCAGCTGTCAGTAAATAAATACTTTCAACCCCGTTGAAAGCAGCCCTGACAGTGCTGAATCTGTCGGGGGAAGTCAGCTACAAGAACTCTGCCGAGGTCTCTCCACCCCCTCCCGCACCGAGGGACGCTTTTTAGAAGGGAGACGGTCATTACCAAATACTTTTATTTTCGGTTGAGTATTTATCTTTTAATTTTTAACTTTCTGAAGAATGTCTTGGAATGCACAGCTCTCCTCCCCTCAGTCCCCACCCCGGGAACATGAAGGGACCAGGCATCCTGGCACCCCCCACCCTTCCCGACCCGGGGTCTTCTCCAGCATTTACAGGTGGATCTTTGTGGGGACGACTCCGATGCCTGGAGCCGCTGTTTGTCTTTTAAAAAAAGAAAGCAGAGGCTGGGAACTGCCCGGGCCTTGGTCCTCTTCCCTGCTCTTCCCTCGCCAGCGTCTTCCACCCTGGAGTTGGGTTTTCGCCGTCTTCAGTGGGTGTTTTTCTGTCTCCCGGTCTCTACTGTAACGCTGGAAGGAAGAGAACACAGCGACATGCCGAGAACGAGGCTTGATCAGGCGGGGCAGTTCAGGCACTCTGGCAGGCTCAGCCTGTTATTTATTCCGCTCTCTTTCCCTAAGCGAAACACCACGTAGCTCTACCCTCTCAGTATTAATGGTGTGATTTGATTGGCAATATTTGCCGTGTAGAGTTTTTTTTTTTTAGATCTCCATTGTAAATTTAAAACAAAGACCGATCCGTGTAAAAACAAATTTCCATATGTTTTATATAAATATATATAATATGAAGGACTGTCCCCCGTTTTAGCATTTCGGCCGCGGGAGTGCGGCGTCTGTGACACATATTTTAAACCTCCTTCTGCACTGTGTAAGAGGACAATTCGAGGGTATGCTTTTTGTGTATTTTTTTCCTACAAAAAGAACAAAAATAAAAATGTATAACATTTGTACATGGCCTGGAAAACTCTTGTCACTAGAAATAAACTAGACCGGCTGCCTAGTTGGGGTAATAGACCACTTTGTTGCTCACCCCAGGAGCTTCAACTCTGGGCGGAAAAAAACAAAAAGCGAACTTTACATCTAGGTGGGTCTGAATCCTCCCCCCACCCCCCACGGAGCTCTCCTTTCCGCTCCTCGGTTCACAGTGGAGTAGAACGCGGGTAGGATAACTTTTTTTGGCTTCTGTTTTCTGAAGATGAGTCCTCTGTCCCTCTAAATGCCATTTCTTGGTTTGAAAAAATAATCAAACATTTAAAGAAAAACTGTAGTCCTTCATCCCTGGGGAAAAGCAAGTGTGTACACACAGTCTTTACATGTATTTAGATATTTTTCTGTTACCCTGAACCCAGGATGCTGTTCACTCCAGGCATGAGCCTTGACCTATCTTACGTTCTGTTTTAGATAATGAAACAACTTCAAAGTTGTTTGTTTTTACTTATTTTGTCTAATTCATTTTTTAATTGCCTGACGCTCTTCCTCAGTTGGACTCCTGTAACAGCCAGCCAGGAAGAGAATCTCCGTGGGTGCCTAGGGCAATGCCCACGTTCTTCCCCTGGTATATTTCCCTTCTAAATCGTTATTTTTTCCACTCTTCTGGAGACAACGAATGTTGCCCCTGGTCACCGCCTCCATCACCAACCTAGCAAAGCAACCACAAAAAGCCGCATTGTTGGCCCTGACCCACCGTAGAGTCCGCGCACCGTGGGGTCGCGCCTCAGAACCTGCTTCTTCTCAGACTTGACATTCGGGACAGGAGGGCAGTTTCTCCGGTGCTCTGTTACATCAAAATTATCAATAAACTCGTCCGGGCAATTAATGTCCCGAACTAACAGCTGTCTATAAAACCCAGATACAGGACAGAGCACGCGGAAAGGCCCGAGCATCTGCTGCATCGGGCGGGGGGCTAAGGCCCGGATCAGGTTCGAAGCCAGGGAGGCCGAGGCCCCCTCGGGCCCCACAACCGCGGCCTAGAGCCCGGGCGGGCGTCTCCCCGGGTCACCGCGGCCGGCCCCCGGTGCTGTGCGTGGCATGGAGCCCCGATCCCGGATCCGTGTCCGGGTGAGCGGCGGCGAACCCCGGCTCCCGGCTCGTCCCCAGGCTCCTGCGCCGGTTTCCTGGGATTTCCCGGCTCCCGCACATCAGGGTGGAAGGCACCCAGAGTCGCTTCGCAGAACTGGTCGGGGCTCGGGGGAATGGAGCCTGGCCTCTGCCTCCCGCCCCGCCCGATCTGCCGCCCGGGGCCGAGAGGGAAAGTCCGGCCTTCCCCAGAGGAGGCCCGGACTCCAGGCAAGCCGGGAAGGGCCGAAATCGGCCGAGCAGATCGCCCAGCAGCGGCCCGAGGTTTCCCGCCGCTGCCCCGATGGCGCCGGGGTTTCTCCGGGGGCTCG
Organism: Cricetomys ansorgei; assembly: GCA_026225945.1. Classification (NCBI taxonomy): domain Eukaryota; kingdom Metazoa; phylum Chordata; class Mammalia; order Rodentia; family Nesomyidae; genus Cricetomys; species Cricetomys ansorgei. Next base: position 1,921,453 of record JAMJFZ010002811.1, read on the forward strand.
TTTTGGCTTAGGTTCGAACGCACGTAACGGGAAGCGCCTACCGTGGTGCCCACGAAAGCACTCGGGCACGTGCAAGTCCCACGCTCGAACTTAGCACAAGGGCCTTCGAGCGGCAGGAAATTGCGCGTGGGTGCTTATCATTAGCGCAGACCCAGCGTCTGAGGACGCGCTGGTTCTCTCCCAGCGACCCTTGCAGAGCGGTCCAGAGGCCCTGGGTGTGTGTAACCTAAGGTGGAGGACCTGCACAAGGACGAGCCGCAGGGAGGCACGCGGAGCGGCCCTCTGGGTGAACCCCACAGTCCCCTCCACAAACCTACTCCTGCGGACTGGGTGCACAGCCTCCTAGGCCCCGACTCTGGGTCCCACAGACCCAATCGGGAGGAACTGGCCTGACTGGCGGGTCCCTGAATCCAGACCGAGTCTGACCCACATGGGGGTGTGAGATGTGGCACGCACGCAGGCAGGCGCCTGGCCCAAAGAGGCGCCATCTGTACTATTGTCCTTTCTCTTTGGGACCAGGGCAGGGAAGGGTTGGTGCTGCACCAAAACCTGGCCCCTGCCTGCCAGGCGCCATCAGTGACTGCATTCCTAGGAGTGGAAAAACTGACCCGGAATCCTTGCCACCTGGCACTGTGCAAACCAAGCCACCCCTCGTCTTTGCTTTCCTCTTCTGTGACATTGTTGTCCCAGTGAGACGGGGCAGTGGCATGCTCAAGAGGATGGGGACACATTTTCTTGGTACCCAGAAGGGAGCGTAGTGGCCTTCAGACCGCCGGTGTTTCTCACTCTAGGGATGGGGTGTCACACTTTCTAGGGACCTCCTCTTGGGGGCTTCCTATGAACATCCAGTTTGGGGATTGCTGAACAGCAGGTTTGGGCCTGAGACTCCCACATAGACTACCAGAATATTCAGACACGTGTTTTGGGTCCCAGGAGGGAGAAGAAAGGATCACTTCACTTTTGCTGGTGGCTCTGAGCGACCCCACCACATCAGGGTTCTGCCCTAGCCTGTTGCTCTCCAAAGAAGGGACAAGGGAGTCCCCACAACTTGACAGAGGTTGTCAAGGCTGCCCTGGTCAGGACTGAAGTGTGAGCTCCTCAGGGTTGTCTCTACCCCAGCCAGCCTTGCTGAGGCACGCTGAGGCAGCTTGGGCTGGCCTCTGCTGCCCTCTCCTGCCCATTCCCAGCTGGCTCCAATGGCAGCTTGGGAAAGGGCAGCTTTTGGGGAGACATGTCCATCCCCACAGCCTTCTCACAAGGGACATGTCAGCCCCTTAGGTGGCTCTCACTGTCTCCTCTCCACCCCAGGTATGAAAGTCAAATTCAGAGAGGCTGGGCAGATGCAGAATCAGCAAATGTGGGATCAGGGCTCAGATCCTGGACTTTCCCACTCCAAAGTGCATGAGCTGTTTTCCTGGATAACCCATCCTCAGTGGAGAGGGGAATGAAGAGGGGTTCCTGACCCAGCCAGGCTGGTCTCCATTCCACACAGGGCTGTCAGACCCTGCCCAGCTTTCCGACTGAGCCCTGGAAGGCTATCGGCTCCAGGACTCGGATCAGACCGGGGACTCCAGAGTTCCAGAAACTGCCATTCCAATTTCCACCGTGGCTCCCTGCCTGTTTCCTTTTCTCCCTTGAAGCCCTCGGTACAGGAGAAATAAATGTCAAGCAAAAGTTGACACCGGGATGGAGAAGCTGTGGGCAGCAGCGGGGTGTGACTGCCTGATTCTGTTTCTCAGATCTGAGCTCCGGGTAAGGAGGAGGGGTGGGGCCACTGTCAGTCACTGGGCTCTGGGCTATTGCAGAGATGAACGGATCATCCGAACAGTGTGGGCCTTGGCAGTGAGCTTTTCTTTTCGGTACTCTTCCCACCCTCCTCCTTCTCTCTGTCTCTCCACGCATTTTCAATGTTGTGCATTGTACCCAGGGTCTCACTAGCACGGTGCTATCTACCGTAGACCTCTACTGCTGCCCTTGTAACATGGTCTGGTGTGCTTTGACCGCCCAGAGGGGAACATGACCAGCTGTTCAACCCACCCACGCTGAATGGCTACAGGGGCCACACTGAGCACCCGTGTGTGCCTGCCATCAGACTCATTCACAGTGGATAGGCCAGCACAGCCCTGTTATTGCCAGCTGATGGACTAGTGTCCACAGTTACCGGGCTGGCCCTATGGAAGAAGCCCGCTCTGGGGAGAGCCTGATGGGAAGGCCTGCACGCCTGTTCTGTTCAGAGCAGGTGTCGGGCCCTGCAGCTGTTTCTAGTACCAGGAAGGTTCATGTGGCTGTCACTGGGCCTGGGCCACCCAAGGGACAGTTGGGAAGGGCAGTCTGAACAGAGCTGAACACAGCCCTTTCAACGGCCATTTGACTGGCCAGGACAGACAGTGCTGCTGGGCCCCAGCCCACATCATTCTAGCACAGTCTGGTGTCCAGTGCCCTGTGGTGACACAGCAGCGGCCTGAGGAGGACCGTGTGCTAAGCCTCTCTGAACATCTTATTAAAACTAGTGACATCACGCCACGGAGGCAGGGACCCCGTGTTCCCTGACTGTCTGGGTCATGGCCATGTGGAAGGATGCCATGTTCTTAGATGTCCCTAAAGAAGGACAAGTCAACTGTCCTTGGGAATGTGTCCCGAAAGTAAGTTCTAGATAGGCACACGATGTCTCTGAGTTTCTGTGAGACAGGGTCTTGACAGGCCTTGGCTCTCACTGGTGGTCAGAGAGCTAGGCCCCCGTGAAGGCAGGTAGCAACAAGTGGGCCACAGGGGTAAGCCCCGGGAAGGGCAGAGCAGCAAATGGACAAGGGACAGAGTGACAGAAGGCCACTCCTCAGCGTGGTGTCGGTACAGGGAGAGAGCTTGAGAAGAAGAGGGAACCCTGGACACTGCGAGAGGAAGCACCAAGAATACCCTGGGATTTGTGCCCCTGGCTATTTCTCATGAGGAGACAGCGCCACCTGCTGTCCATTTCTTGTAGTTCATGTCAGAACTACGGAAATGGGTTTCAGCGACCAGGTATGCCCAGATGAGGGGGACCCTGTTTCAGACCCTATGACCTCAGTTTAGGGTAGTGGATTGTTTATGTTGGAAGTTGAACAAATTGTCTTTTCCTAGTTACGCAAACAGGGCTTTAGAAAAATGAGCTTCTGAAAAGCGGAATGTAGTCACTTTCAGCCCCACCCCAGGCAGCTTTGTGGCCCCTGAACACATCCCTGCACACCACTTGGCCCCCGGCCACACGGTGGGGTTCCAGTTCTGCCTCTTCCTAACTTTGTTGCTTCCCTCCTGTGATGTGTAGGTGGTGTGAGAAGTAGGCTCTGAGACTCAAAAGAGTTAACATCGAAGAGAACTCAGGCACAGAAAGGGTGAGCCCTGGCCTTAGGTCACACAGCAAGAACACATTGCAACACCCCTTACTCCACCCCACCCCCATCCCAGGCCATGTGTAGCTCTGACTCTGAATTCTTAACCACTAAATGTTCTCTGTGTTCTGACAAGCTGCTGTGGCTTTCAGTTGGCCTGGAGGCCCTGCTCGTGGTCAGGAGATGAGCAGGTCAGTGTTCCCCTGGGAACGGCCTTTTTCCATTCAACCGGGCCAGGCTCCAGGGCTCCAGCTAGTTTTGGCCTGAGACCTTTATCTGGAAAGCTGCTCCTGCCAGTGGGTTTGTCGGACCTGCAGGTGGGAGTGATGTTAGACACAGCCACAGCTCAGCACCTTGAGGCCAGTGCTTACTGTTTCCAACCACAAAGTACGGAGCATCCACACCACACGGGCACATGTCAGCTTCCATTTCAACCTTCACGATTTATGGCCCTGGAAAATAAGGGCTCCATTCACAGGGGCAGCCCCACCCCTGTGAGGGAACAGGAGTGCAGCTCTTTTACTTAAGTCTACTTGTCTGAACAGCTCTGTGATGGTCCCCAGTGAAAACCTGGGGTGACCCAGACTCTCTGGGACTTGGCAGCATGGGAGCAATGAGAAAGAGCTGGGTCCTTGAAGACTGGTGTTGCCTACAGGAGCACCAGAGGGGTGGGGCCACACCCGGAGGCTAGAGGGTTGAACTGAAGGATGCAGGACAGGTCCAGCACAGTGGGTGACACTGACACCCCTGCCACAGCCCCAAGCCCATGTTTCCTCTGCTAGATGTGGGAATACAGGAGTCACCTCTGGCCAAATGGTGCTAGCTTGACCCTGTTCACAGGGGGAAATACTGATCTACACTTGAATATACGATATAGTGTTACTATCATTATCTGTGATGGCAAGTCAAACCACATGATTGATTACCAAGGAAGCAAGCCCTTCCCCCAATTCAGCGGCTTAGAACAGTAAGTCACTCACTCCTGAGGTTACAGAGCTGCCTCAGTGGGACCAGCTCCGCAGGGCTCCTCTCCTGGCCCTGGATCCCTTCCAAAATGGCATATCCTCCTAGCAGTGTTGGGTGCCTGGTCCTCTTTTTAGGGCAGCCCAGCACCATTGCTGCATGGGACTGGTCCCCAGGTGACAAGCCTGGTGTGACTTTAGCCAGATGTAGGGGTGGCTTCTGGTGGAGAGGGCTGAGCACCTCCCGGGACACTGCACCAGGCTCCCTGGGCACTTTGAGTCCGTGGAGAAGAGAGTTGCCCTCTTCTCTCCAGCTGCAGGGAAAGGGAGTTCAGCATGTGAGAGAGGACCAGGGAGGCAGTGCCCGCTCAAGAGTGGGGCACAGTGGCGCAAGCCTTTAATCCCAGCACTTAGGAGCAGAGGCAGGTGGACTTCTTAGTTCAAGGCCAGCCTGGTCTACAGAGTGAGTTCCAGGACAGTCAGTGCCACACAGAGAAACCCTGTCTCAAAATAAACAGGACGGGAGGGACAGGGATGGAGGGATGGAGGGATGAATGGATTTGGGGCATATGTTCTGTATGGGGCACTAGTCACAGAGCCCAGATAAAGGTACGCAGCACAGCTGCCTCCTTTGTCACTCCTGCCGGGTCTGTGAGAACAGGAACCTCAGAAGCAGCCTCACACACAAGCCAGGTATCCAGGAAGGAGGGCAGCAATAGGCCCAGGTGCCTGAGACCAGGGGTTGGGGGAGGCAGCATCAAGCCAGGACTAGGGGAAGCCAAGTGCCTGCTCCCTCCACAAAGACAGAAAACTGCGTCTCAGGCTTCAAAAGACCATCAGGTCTGTGTCTTTAAATGTGTGTTTTCATGAGCCTGGCCATCCAGAGTGCTGGGACGGATCGTGGTGTTTGTTGTGGGCGCCCGATGGGCAGACATGCTTCTCCTAATGTGATGGCCAGTTTTACAGCAACTTGACAACAGACTGGAGTCATTTTGGAAGAGGGAATCTCAATTAAGAAAATGTCCCTACCAGACTGGCCTGTGGGCAAGCTTTTGGTGCATTTTCTTGATTGATGATTACGGCCGGAGGGGGTAGCTCAGTGTGGGCGGTGCCACCCCTGGGTTGGTAGTCCTGCTGTCTACAAGAAAGCAGGCTTAGCAAGCCATGAGGTGTAAACCAATGAGCAGCCCTCCTCCGCAGTCTCTGCACCAGCTCCTGACTTACTTCCTGCCCCGACTCTCTGGGATGACTGTAATACGGAAGTATAAGATGAAATAAATCCTTTCTTTCCCGAGTAGCTTTTGGCCATGGTGTTTCATTACAACCACAGAAAGCCTAAGACACCTAAAGTGACCCCACAGGCTCAGCAGCCTCTTCTCTCCTCTGGCATTCTACCCTCCCAGCCACCATCTTTCTTCTCAAAACACTATATGGCCTCTCCTCCTGGGGCATCCTGGCTCTTGTATTAAGTATGGCTTCACCATGACTGGCTACAGGACAGGAGAGCATCCCATCAGCATCACCTGGAACTTTGAACCCAGACCTCATCTCCAAGCCAGGACCAGGGGTCAACCCCTGCTCTCCTCCACTCTTGTTGGTGACAATTCCCAACCATTTACTTGCTGCGTAGTTCCCTGGGGAGCTTCTGTTACGGTCTTGCTGACTGTGCTGGAACAGGAATCTCCCTGTGCATCTGCAACCACTTCCTGTAAAGCTCATTGTTTCACCTACAGGAGCTGAGCTGCTCATAAGCCACAGTCCCAACTACTTACGAATTTTACTCTCTCTCTCTCTCTGTGGGTGTGCATGTGCATGCGCCACTAGTGCAGTACCCATGGAGGTCAGATGAGGGCACCAGATCCCTGTAGCCGAAGCTACAGCGGCTTGTGAGCTTCGGGAACTGAACTCAGGTCTTTTGGAAGAGCATTAAGGGCTCGTTATAGCTGAGCCATCGCTCTTTAATACAATATCTTTTAATACAGTTCATGTTGTGGTGACCCCACAAAATTATTTCTGTTGCTACTTCATAACTGTAACGTTGCTACTGTTGTGAATCGTAACATGAATATCTGGTGTGCAGATGGTCTTAGGGGACCTGTGAAGGGGTCACGACCCGTGGGTTGAGAACCACTGCTTTAGCCCTTGCTGTTACATTTTAAAAGTCTAGTTATAATGGATGCTGGGAAATCCACTGGCTCCTGTCTCCCTGTGTTAGCTCGTTTCTCATCACTGTAAAGACGCCCAGAAGGGTTTGGCTCAGCTTCAGGTCAGTGAATCATGGCGGGAGGCTGAGTAGAGAGAGCATAGCTGCTCAGCCCTCAACAGGACAGCCAGGATGCAGAGTGAGCACACGCAGAAGAGCCCTGTGTGCTGATTAGTTTTATGTCACTGTGACACAGGCTAGTCATCTGAGAGGAGGGAGCCTCAGTTGAGAAAATGCCTCTATAAGACTGGGCTGTAGGTAAGCCCTGTAAGAATGCTCTTAATTACTGATCAATGTGGGTGGGCCTGGCCCATTGTGGGTGTGGTCATCCTTGGACTTGTGGTCCTGGGTTCTGTATGAAAGTGGGCTGAGTATGCCAATAAGCAGCACTCCCCCATGGCCTAGGCGGCTCCTGCCTCCAGGCTCCTGCTGTGAGTTTCTGCCCCCACTGCTCCTGATGATAAACTGCTACACAGAGTTGTGAGTGAAATAAACCCTTTCCTCCCCTTGCTGGTTTTGGCCACAGTGTTTCATCCCAGCAACAGTAACCCTAACTAAGACAGCCAGGGTGAGACCTGAGGACCCACTTCTTCCAAACAGCCACCTTCCTGCCCAATTCCCCATCGTTGGTGAAGCCAAATACCACACATGGGTGGAAAACACGGTGGACCCAGAATCCTGCAGCAACACCGAAAAGCATCTTTGCTCCCTCAGCATCTGACAAGTTCTTTCTGTCCGTTTTTATCATGTGTGCTGTACAATCACAGTGGCAATGACTGTCACCTTGGCTCCCCAGACACCTGGAGACCCAGAGCTCAAGGCACCTGAGGCAGGGTACGCCCTGTGGTGTCCACCAGGACTTACACTGAGGACACCCAGGCTTCAGTGCTTACAGCACTTTACACAAATACACAAGTGGTTCAGATTGGTGTCCACACATCTGGATTATTCTGACCACAAGTGACAGGAGGCCCATGCCATCTGGTGACCTGACTGGTCATTTATTGACTGGAGACAGGCTTGGCTGAGTTTTAGGAAAGAGTCATCTCCCCATTCCCAGGTCTGAGGGATGGCTCACAACATGGACTTCCTGAGTTGTTCACGCCCTGCTGGTCTGTAGTAAGAGGGAACAGACAGCTCCGTGCTGCTAACCTGCAAGGGCCCTAATGCGGGCAGAACCCTGGGGAAAGCAGAGCAGGGTGAGGATGCGGTGGTCAGCAGCTGTGCTGGGGAGGCGTGGGAGGGAGGGCCAGGCCAGCAGCGTGCAAGGCCAGAGGCCCGCGCAGCTCGAGGCCTGCTTTCCACTCCAGTCCTCACAGTACCTGTGACAACTTGGAAAAGAGGCGGTTACTGAACTGGCAGTTTTCTAAAGCTGGTCCCTGCGAGGAAACGTATGTCACAAGTCTTTTCTTTAATATGTGAGCAAGGTCAGTTGTTCCAGGGCAAAAGACAATGTTAATGGACACTGTGGAAGACCCACTGGTAAAAACAAGAAACTTCTCGGGCATGCCCATTTGAGCAGAATAAACTCTCCAGTTAAATGCTTCTTTTGACTTTTTGCCTAGGATACCTTTGGGAAAGCAGAGGCAGCCACCACCCTCCTCTCATCCCTCATCGGAGGGACGAAGAGGCCTGATGCCCACTGACTTATGACTGTGCGTGGATACAATCACACATGTGCACAGTGCAGGGTTTCCATGAACAGAGTTTGAGGGTTGTGTTCTCTGGACGCAGAAGCCCCTCCCCACTCCTGTTCTACTGGGCTGGGGTCTCCAATGGTCACGGGGACACCTCTGGCTCTGCTGGGGTCTCCAATGGTCACGAGGACACCTCTGGCTCTGCCGTCCACCCTTGGTCCCTGCTACACCTCTTCTCTGCAGGCCTATGCTCATTTTCTCTCAGGTCCCAATTCGGTCTCCATTCTCTACCCCTTGTCCCTGCTGCTCTGCCCCTAAACCTTCTGCACCCAGAGAGCATCACGTGGACTTCAGAACCAGAACTGGAATGGGTCAGAGCCTGCGGTTTCCCGAGTGTCATGAAGTGCCACTCACTACCATCCCGACCCATCAGGAGAGCATGACCTCTTCCCAGGGAGAACCGAGCACAGCAGCAGCCCATCGTCAACGGCAAATTGCCACATGCCAGAGCTATCCCAGCAACAGAGGGCACGGCTCCTCCACTGGCACTGCCCACCAGGTCATGTGTCTCTCTGCTGCCCCAGTGTCACCCTCAAGGTGCTAGCACCTAGGTGAAGGCCCTGAAGGCGGGAAACAGCCTGCTGGGCAGCAGCCGAGTCTGTGTAGTGTAGAATGGCCCTGTGCTGTGGCCCCTGCCAGGTGAGCCGCAGGGGAGCCGCCCCCAGCTCCCGCAGAGCTCTCTTCAGCTCACTCACACGAGCACTGCAGGGCAGGTTTTCCACGCACACAGTGGCAGGTAGTTGGGTATCCACCCCCTGCAGGGGGCCACAGGACCCTCCCAGGGAACCTGCTTGTGACTGTGGTATACCCTGGGGTCTCCTGACAGTGCTTAGGCTGCCGGGCTCAGCTTGAAGGCTGACGTCCTTCCCAGCCTGCTTTTCTCGCTCCCGGAGGCTCCTGAGCACTGGGATTTTCGTAAGCATCTCGTAACTGACCTGAAAAAGAAAGTGGCTTCAGTTGGCCATGGGGTCCCCAGGGGCCACACCAAGGCCACACCCACACACTCAGGAGTTCTGGCAACACACACTGTATGGATGGAAGGACACTGAAGAGTCCAGCTCCGTCCTCGGGGAGAAAAGACTCCGCTGCTAAATTAATTTGATTTCTGTGATGCTGGAGATGAAGCACAGGCCCACAGGCTAGACGAGTGTCTACCACTGGGCTAAAGGCTGGCCATTTCTTTTCATCTGGAGCATGGCCTCATCATATTGCCCAGGTCTGTCTGGACATCAAACTTGTCATCCTTCTGCCTCAGCATGAGAGCCAGGGAGATAAGCCTGCCACACCAGGCCTGGCCTGGATTGCACTGCTTAACGGAAAGTCACCAACCCGTATGTCTGACCCCATGTCAGCCTGAGTGAAATCCCAACACCCTCAAGTTGCTCAGATTGTCCCTTCATGTGCTGTGGTGAGGGTGGATGGCCTCTGTCTTCCCGGAGGCCCAAGAAGTGGAATCAACTGGGGCTCCTTTGTGGGCCACCCACCCAGAAGAGGCTCCTGAAGTCATTGGTGTTAACATGGGTCACAGAGGGCAATCGCCTGCCTACCTCCAGGAGAGTGAGGGCTTCTACTGTGCCTGTGGCTGGGATGGGGTCCTTTACATATCGAGGAGCATCTCTGGTCAGACCGTGCCCTACACACACAGCCAGGCAGGCCTGACAGAGTATGACTCAGGCAGCACTTTCTAGCAGTGGCTCACCAAGCTGCCAAAGGAACAACTTGTTGGGTTTGGTGCCAGCCTTTGGGGCTTTTACAAAGGCACAGTGGTTGGTCCAGTTGTTCACCAACAACCTGACAACCTGCAGAGGCAGTGGAAAGCAGGTCGCCACGCCGGCACAGTGTGCGACACGGAGGATGAGCCGGGTGCCTGATGCCCGTGTGCGACACGGGGATGAGCCGGGTGCCTGATGCCCGAGTGCGACACGGACTGGAAATGAAGACCATGAGGACAGTAGCCCGTCAGCAGCCAGTCTGCCCATGGGCTGCCTGGACCGAGCTGGCAGGTCAGTCTGAACAGCAGTGCCTGCAGCAGGCCAGGAATAAGCCTGCTCCGTCCTTCCTGACACTTCTCATCCATCAGAGACCATGTCCTCCTTTCTTCTAGTGGCACAAAGCAGTTACTGAGAGAACAGCCACGGCTTCAAGGCAGGGTTTCCACAGTGCGCGCATCAGGTCAGCGCATGGGCTCTGAGGCTGCTTTCCTACAGAGCCAAGCGGCTCAGACGACACAATGACGGCTCTCTGATACCCAGCTACTATGGAGCCAGGCGCCACTCCTCTCCGGAGCAGCCTGCTGAGTAGGGAGTGACGATGGCCGGGACGGCTCGGCTCACTTCTCCACAAGTCCAACCACACGGGCTCTGCCGTTTCCCAGCTGCTCACGCTTGGGCTTTGCAGAGCGGGGTTGATGCCGCCACCCAGGCTGGCAACCAGGAATGATCGTTACATTCTGTCAATGTCCCACATAAAATGAAAACTCTACTTGTTAATCAAACAAACAACATCTTTCATGTTCTGTAACTAATCATCCCATCCATCAAAAATTGTAACTCATATTTGATGTTCACGTGTGTCAATCACCTAGAAGTTCGCAGGCTCTTGTGGGAGCTGGCAGTGCAGGCTTGTAATCTGGCTACTTGAGAGGCCTAGGCAAGTGAACCCAGACTCTAAATTAAAAATAAGCCAAGGACTTGGAGGTAGCTCAGTGGTGAGTGCTTGTCCAGCATCACAAGGTGAGTCCAACCCCAAAGAATTGCAAAACTGACAAAAAACGAAAACCCTCAGGGTGGGCTGCACTCCGAACGAAGGCTGACCTCTGGCTCCCCACATGCACATACGTGAACATAAGTTCGTACATGTGAACGCACACGCACGTGCTCGCGCACACACACACACACACACACACATGCACACACTAAAAAAACACTGGCAAAGGAGCCACAGTGAGTGCTCTCCCATCACCGGTTTCTGGGTGATTGCTGGGTAGCCTCAGCCTGATGTGACTGGGCTACACCATTTGAAGTTCCAGGTAATGCTGACGTCCAGCCACACCAGACAGTAGACAGAAGGCCATGTCAGACACAGCAATGACCCACCTTGGACCACATGATCCCTGTTGGCTTTGGGCGTGCACAGCCTGTAGTGATGACCCTGGTGGGAGTGATGATGTAGTCGACGGTTAGGTCGTGGTCCTCCAGAAGAGCCTCGGGGATGTCAACCACCTAAACAGGGTAAGGAGCCAACAGACAGGTTACAGCAGGGCCCAGCAGGAACCGAGCAACTGGATAGATGACCTTCAGTGCATGAGACTCAGTGCCTCACCGATCAACACCTCTCAGAGCATGATGTAAGAACGGGTGACTCTCTCGCCCCTCCCTCTCCTGGAGCGGCTGGCAGGGGCACCGATGACACCTCTGCAGGACGCACCTGGCAGTCATGGACGATGGTGATGACCGGTGTCCCCTTGTGGACAGCTCCCATTGACATCATCATGGCAAATTCAAGATCGGCATAGCCTTCTCCCTTCCCAATTCGCCAGCCTAGGAGACAAGGCAAAGGGCACAGCAGAAGTGGGTTCCTATCAGGCCTCTGTGGAAAGGACGGGGCCCAGTGTTCCTGGTGTCCACAGCAACCCACAAGTGGCCCCGGAACATGAACTCATAAATATGAAACTCTGAAGGTGCCCAGTAAATGAACCTCAGATGCCACACGGGGTGACCAAGCTCGCACTGTGTGCCTGTCATGGCAGCAGGGGACGAGCGGTGACCGCGGCCGGTGCTGTGGCGCAGACCGCAGTTGGCACTCGCGAGGCAGGACGGGGAGAGCGTAAGGTCAAGCCCGGTTCTGAAACCACGAAAGGCCGGTGTATGAGGACAAAGAGGAGACTTCTACTTTGAAGGGCAGGTGTTTAATCTGCCCGCCTCAGGAATAAAAGCCAGATGCAAAGGGGAGGCGGGCTTGGCAGGGCTTCGCGGCCACAAGCCCGTGCGGGCAGAAGCGTAAAGGACTACAGCAGTCAGCAAGCAGCGATGGCCTTCCGCTCCAGTGTGAACCTGGGCTCTCCTTGCCTGGGGTCTGGGTGCCATCGTGCATCCCCCAGGAGGAAGCACGCCACCAAGAGGCCTAAGAGTCAGACCTGCCTGGGCTCCTCTGACAGGGAGAAATGCACGCGCGGAGGAATGAGACACAGACAGCGCGTGGAGGGCGAGCTGAGAGGCAGTCAAGAGGCAGGCAGCAGGCCGCACAAGGCGGCACACGTGCGAGGTGGGGTGTGCACAGGAAGGGGTGCACACAGGAGAGCCAGGAGCCTAGGGAGGAAGACTGTAAGTCTGAGGCCAGCCTGGGCCACACAGCAACAGTCTTTAAAACCAAAACCAAAGGCAGGGGAGAGATGGCTCACTATCAGCCTGCTGAAAGTTGTTGTGGGATAATTTTAATCACGGGCAGGGCACAGGGAGAGAGGTGCTGCGGCCACAGCGAACACCTGGGACTGTTGTGTCGACTGTCGACTTGACAGAATCTGGACCACCGGGGAGACAGGCCGCCGTGCGTGCCCGTGGGGGTTATCCAGATGGCATTCGCTGGGGTGTAAGACCCAGTCACTATTCTGAGGTCCTCAGCAGGGGACCTGGACTGTCCAGAACAGGACGAAGCCTACGGAAGTGACCAGCGCAGTGGCTGAGGTCAGGCACAGAGCGGAGTGACGGCAAGGGGAGGGTGCGCGGGGCAGCCTCCAGGAACGCCGGACAGCTGCCTCACCTTTCTCAGACACAGCGACAGATCCCACCACCACTAAATCCACGAGGACACTGGAGTCCAAGCCCACAGGGACGCTGAAGTTCCGCACGCCCTGTGAAGGGAAATGTGAGCTGAGCTCGTGGTCTCAGAGTGGAGGCGACTCCCACGTGCCCTACAGGAGGCGGTGTCCTGGGGTACCGGTTCCAGCCATTTGAGGGTGTGTCTTCTATAATCCCTGTCCCAGGAAGGTGGCCAGAGGGAACAAACAACACAAAGTCACAGAGCACTAATGCCAAAAGAGCACCATAGGTTGGCAGGGTCAGGTGGGAGCCACACACAAGCAGAGCCTGCTGAGTCACAGGAGCACAAGGACTCAGCACAGACGGTAGAAGTGAGCCCATGGAGGGGCACGCGCCTTAAACTGAACACGGTCGGTACCCAGCGAGGCCCTATCTTCATGCAGGCACTGTCGCTTCTGGAAATGTACCCTAAGTGCACCGACTTGCTCTGACGATTGGAAAGTGAGAAGGACTGCACCTGTTAGCCGGTCAGAGACCTGGCAAGACTGTTTTGGGATCAGCGTACCGATCAGTATAGGTCTCCTGGAGCACATCACAGTGCTCGCCTGAAGCGCCCATCCTGTGCAAGCCCCGTGCTGTCCCTCTCGGTGGCCATGGAAACAGGCTCCTCCCTGCCTGAGCTGGCCACCGCCCTGTCTCTGAGAACCCTGGGCTGTGGGCCTGGGACTCACAGAACTGTGGTTCACCTTACTTTTCACCTCTTTTCCCCCTTTCCCATGCCCTTCAGTGCTGGGACGGAATCCGGGACCTCACACACGCTGGGGAAGGGCTCTGGTGAGCTGCACCCCACCCCCACCCCAATCCTTCTTACTTTATTCTGAGATGCAGTCTGGCTGTAAGGCTGAGGCAAGATTGGAGCAGCAACCCCACCAGCTTCCCTACTAGCTGACTTCAGGCGTGCACCGCCAGATCCAGCCCGCCCTGCACACACGTACTTTGTCTTTATAGCATGTTGTACATAGTTTTGAAATATGTACAATTCTACTGTTTTCCAACTAGAAAGGTTATCAGAAAATAATAAATCATTCAACCTTTACATATTAGACTCAGGGGGAAATCCCTTTTATAGCAGGTTGCTACTGTGCTTTTTTACCCTCTAGCTCAGAAAAGAAAAAAAGAGAGGAAGAAAGAAAGAAAGAAAGAAAGAAATATTCACCGCCCTTGTTGGCAGCCTGGAAAGACAGGGAGAAAGAAAGAAATATCCACGGCACTTGTGAGAGGAGCTGACAGTGAGCTGGACTAGCATCTCACTCTCAATGCAACACCCTTGAACCCAGTTCCCTCTCCAGCTTGCTGGCCTCAACCAATACACACTCTGAGAAAAGTTCCCAGAAGTCTAAGCTGCACGGGACAAAATTATGTTCTTCACAGTGGCACATAAACAAATCATAGCCACCAGTAATGAACAGTCTAAATCAAACTCACCCTCATCCACTGTGCCTGGGACGGGCACAAAGACTTACTCCAAAAACCATTCTGTTTTTAGGGAAACCAAGATCACAAAACTCCTTCAAAACGTCTCATTACATTTCCAACCTTTTATTTATTTATTTATCTATTTATTTATTTATTTTTAAGCCAGAGCCATAAGCTATTCTATGGAAGTAACTTTTCCTCTGAGGCCATCTGCTAGGCCATCTCTTCTCCAGCCTGGTCTCCAGGAGTTAATTAAATAAAAAACTCCTCCAACTCATACGAAAATCTAAGTCACTTTTCTTTCTGTATTTACGCCTTTTGGGTCAGCAGCCATGCTTTAGGTAATAAAGAAGGTAAAGGAATTCCAGGCTGTAACGGATCCACGGGCTGAATCACCTTGTTCACAGCCCTCAAATCAGTTGACAGTCCGCATTTTCCAGATTTCTTCTTTATGAAGAATACAGGAACGTTCCATGGACTGGTAGACTTTTCTATATGTTGAGCCTTTAGCTGCTCTTCCACCAATTGTTCAAGTACCTGTAATTTTCTTTTTTTAAGGGCCACAGCTCTATCCATAAAGGCTTGTTAGCTAACCATTTTAAAGACAGGGCTGTTGGTATAGTTTCAGCAGTGGCCCCCTTTATAAATTCGGAAACTCAGTACTATTGTGTCCTGCTTTTGGTCAGCCTGGGACTGTCCTTGATGACATTTTTCAACCCCTTATTAGGAGTATCTTCTCTTTTAAACCTTATTTTATGGACTGTCTGTGGGAAGCAGTTTAGCTAGACGGCAGCCATGTTGCTTTTAGAAGGCATTTTAGCAATGACCTTGCAGTTTCTAGGAACTGGTCCATGCAGGTTAAGTCACTAAGTTACAAGGACATGAGATGCTTTTACACAGAGAAGATTCTCTACCTCCGGGCTATTGTGTTTGTGTCAGAGGAAGTGTTTGCTTGGTTACCTTGGTCCTTGGCTCACATGTCTGATCTTATCTAAGTTCTGTATACGCCCAAGGTCTTGAGACCCTGGTTCTTCCTGATTCTTCGCTCACATGACTTAACTGTATACACCCAAAGATTTGCTACCTCCTATAAGGAAATGTACTGGGGGATTGATTATTAAAGGGGCTGGAAAAATAAAGTTTTCAGAGTGGCTTTGAGACCTCTCAACCTTCAGACGTCTTTTGTCTCCTTTCATTCTCACTCTCAATTTTGGGGAGACCAGTTCGTATATTACCGGCTGGCTCCGGCAACCGTCTCTGGGATTGAAGGAATATTAATCTGAGCTCCCCATTGCTGCAATAAATCTCTTCCCCATAAATTTAGGCTATGTCAACCACAAAAGTCTTAACTTTCCTCTTTGACTTTCTTCTGGTCCCACACATACAACCCATTTTATACTTTGTTTTACTTAGGATAATGTTCCAATCCCTACAAACTGTGTGGATACTTCCTGAAGGGGCCAACCTGGGTTCCATGATTCTTGTGAGATTAAAGTTATGTCAGCAACTATGTCCACCAAACCTTCTATTTCGATGCCATTTATTTACATCTTTAATTTTGGTCTCTGATCATTAATAACAGTTAGCCAAAATACCCAGTGCTTCCAAATCTTCCTGTTCTATCAATGGGAGCAGCTTTTCTTTTGATATAGGAAAACAGTAACAGCTGAGTGAGCCTTTCACCTGCATTAAACTGCATATATCTCTTTACATAAGTCATAATTTTAATCCCTCCTTTGAAGTTTCCATAATAAATCCTGAATGCACAATGAATCCTTGTAAAGTCAAGCTACTCCTTCCTGAGATCATACCTATTATCCTTGAGGGCAGGGGACCATAAACTCTAGTAGCTATCTTATAACACTGAATTGTTGGGGATAATGTAAGAGGTCTGTTTACAGCTATGTCTAGTGCAGCACTGCCTGCAGTAGAATGCATCAGATCTCCAAGTTTAGGTTTCTCTGTGTGTTATTCCAATGCCGCTGGAAGGCAAATGGCTCATTTTTCATTTTTCTGACTGTACTTTTTTCTGCTGGGTCCCAAGCCAGCACCCCCCCCCTCACCTCCGTTTCCCCACAGCAAGGAATTACCTTGTATATACTCTTGGCTCTATACTCATTCTGATTTATATTTAGAAAAAACATTGCCTTTAGAAACAGCTTGGTGGTGGCCTTTAATCCTAACACTTGGGAGGCAGAGGCAGGTGGATCTCTGTTGAGTTCGAGGTCAGCCTGGTCTACAGAGTGAGTTTCAGGTCAGGACAGCCTGAGTTACAGCAGAGAACCCTGTCTCAATGCTCCCCCCCCCCAAAAAAAAAAAGAAAAGAAAAAAAGAAAGAAATGGCTTGTTCACAGTCTCTTTGCAAATGACCGTGTCTTCTGCAGCTAAAGCATCAGACATTTTGAGAATCCGTTGATCCATCAGTGTGGAATGTGATTTTAAAGATCACAGAGCTCTTTTATACTCTGAATTAGCATTTTCAAAGGCCAAGGTCTCAACACCTGTCTAGCATCTGATATAGCTCTATTCACAGCTGAAGTTAATCTTTATAAAAAGTCAGTGAAGGCTTCACTTGAGCCTTGTATTGGACGTTTTCCCAGGCTCTTCAATTTTATCTCATGCTCTTCAAGCCACTAACCGACACTGTTCTATAGTGATGTCATCAAATTGAACCTGTTTTTGCAATTCAGCATACTGACCTCCTCTTAGTAACCAGTCTTTTATATTTATTCCCCTAGCCCTATTGTGCTGTTCCACACTTGCTGCTTCTGTTCCCCACCATGTTAACCATTGTAACTGAGGACCAGCCTCTAGTATAGTGGTTACTAAACCCTTCCAGTCATGGGGAACAATTCTATGCTGCGTTGCCCAGTATTCACCACCTGTTTCACATAGGATGAGTACATGCCATGACACCGTGGCTCCCTTCAATCGCCTAAGATCTATCATTTCTATAGGATGCCATCCTGTGTCATTATAACTATGGGAGTTATCCCTACCAGCAGGAATATGCTATGTAGCTACTGGGAATGTTGAGGGTAACTCTCGTGACCCCAGGCTGCTTTTCTTCAACCTCGGGTGGCACTGCAGGCTCACAAACATTTCTGAGGAAGGGCTGCTTGTTGGATCGCTCAATTTCTAATGGGACCATCGTCCTGCACAGCTTCTTCCCTCACTTCTACCAGTGAGAAACCCTCTTTCTTGATTAGTCACTGGGAATGAACCTGTTTGTTCTCCCCTTTCCTCTCTTTTCTGTTTCTCACGCCTTCCCATCTCCAACCACCATCTGTGTCTTGTTCAACTAACGCTTTAACTGTTTTTGGAGAGAATGGTAAGAATGTTTTGTTTCTCAGTCCTTTCAAAGGACTGAGTTGCAAAGCCAATTCTTTAACCTTTCTTGAAAAGAAATAGAAGAAAAAGAGAGAAAAAAATACTACTGGGAGCAAAGTGTGGTATATTCCAAAGTGGGGTAACAGCTGAAAAAAGTACTTTGCTGGCCTCTTGACCTAAAGTGTCCACCTCTTCATCTTTCATCTTCTGCCCGTCCCGCTATAGCACTTGAAATCAAACCCCCTCCTTTTTTAAGTCTTAGTTTTCAAGCTCTACACTGGTGCACCATTTGTAGCAGGTGCTACTGTGCTTTTTTACCCTCTAGCTCAGAAGGAAAAAAAGAGAGACAGGAAGAAAGAACTATTCACCACCCCGAACCTGGCAGTGCAGGAGCTGACAGGGAGCTGGACTAACGTCTCAATCCCTGAACCTAGTTCCCTTTCCGGCTTCCTGCCCTCCACCGATACACTCTGAGCAAAGTTCCCAGAAGTCTAAGCTGCACACAATCACAAGGTCAAGCTGCAAAGAACAAAGTTATGCTTTTCATAGCAGCATGTAAGCAAGTCATAGCCACTGGTAACGCATAGTCTAAATCAAACTCACTCTCATTCACGACCCCTGGGATGGACACAAAGACACAGACCAAACCCGATCTGTGTTTTTAGGAAAACCATGGTCACAGAAGTCCTTCAAGTTGTCGCACTGAACCTTTTAAAAGGGATAAGTAAATTAACAGAGTTTATGGGTTTTTTTAATGTTATTTAAGATGCGAGCCCTGGTAACACTTCAGTGTGTTTACAGATTCCAGGTTAGCTGGACCACGAAATGTCGGATGACATGCAGTCATGTGTGCTCCTGTCAAAAGTGAAAATTGACAGGTGTTTTCCAGCCTGCTGCCCACGGCTTCAGCTAAACAGTTGGGACAAGAACAGGCGCACAACACCAAATCTACCACAAGAGGGCGCCAGAGTACCCAATGCTCAGTCTCACCAGCTCTGAACAACATTTCTATAACTAGTCAAACCATCTATTCAAGGATCTGCTGCGGGAGCAGAGCTGCAGAATACGTTAACACCATGAGCACTTGCAGAGGGCTTTGTGTAGACTCCATGTTCTATTTTACAGGACTCTGACTCAGGAGGATGGCCCTCAGGGTGGGGGCTCCCAGCACTCACCTGGGAGGTGGCACATTTCCTTAGTATGTCTTTGGTGGCTCCAGGGGGTGGCGTGATCTTGTTGAACAGCCCTGTCTTCAGTCGTGGCGTTGGGACTAGCAGTGTCTTGTTGCTCTTTGAGAGAGAAGGCAGTCAATCAACTACACAGTGGGTGCGTGTTCCCCACTGCAGGAGGAACGGGAGTCTCCACTAAGGAACACTGAGCACGCCTGGGCTGCTGCCTTCTCATGCCTGGCTCTCCTGACAGCCACTGGGGACTGCAGGTGACAGTAAGGGAGAGTGTCTGTCCCCCAGGCTCCCTCAACGCTGACAGCCCCCTGCTGCCCCCTGCTGTCCTCACAGCTGTACTTCCAGAAGCTGTACTTCTGCTCACTGCTCTGAGCACAAGGGCTGTGTGACTCTCCTTACTGCACCATGTGGTCGGCACCCTGCACAGCTGAAGCTTCTGCCATGTAACGTGACGGCAGGGGGCGAAAAGCAAGTCACCCCACGGCCTCTGGCAGCCCCAGAGCTGATTTCCGAAGCCCTCCGAAGCCCTGGGTGCCCGACATTCAGTGCCAGCAGCAGCAGTGGCGGCGGCAGCAGCAGCAGCAGCAGCAGCAGCAGCAGCAGCGGCAGCAGCAGCGGCAGCAGCGGCAGCAGCAGCAGCAGCAGCAGCAGCGGCAGCAGCAGCAGCCTTGGTTCAGGAGCTAACACCAGTCATCACACTGCATTAACCGTGTCATCCAGTGCTACCTCTGCGGCTCTGCCTGTATTGACTTCGCCTTTGGGGTACTATAATTGCTCAAGAGCTACGAGTATTAAAATGCACACCAAGTTCTCTTCTCACGACTGAGATGACATAAAGCAGTTTACAGTGATGCTGGGGTGCCCTCTCTTCTTTGAGAAGGGACCCACACATTGTGCTCACGCACTGTTCTAGTTGGGAGAAATAGTACGATGTTTCTAACTGAGTTCTTTTGTTTCAAGGAAATAGAACGTTATGTATGTTGTGAAGAAATAGGCTGTTGTGAATTGCAGCCACGGCACGGCCTACCCAGACAGTGCGCGTACTCGGCAGACAGCTGGAGGTTGAGTCCTCATGCTGGAGGGCAGCTTAGAAAAGTGGAGTCACCTGCAGCGCCAGCAACCGAACGCCTTCCAGGGGCTTATCAGGGTCCACTTTCACTTCCTGCGCCCCAGCAAAAACTTCCAGATCTCTGATGCTTTGGCAAGCCAGGTGAGACCCCTAGTGAGGCAAAGACAGTGTTGTACTCACCTCCAGCACGAGGAAGCGGGCATTTCTCTGAGGAGCGTCAGGATTGACTTTAATGGTTCTGGCCACACGGAAAGCATGCAGGTGTGGGAAATGCTCCGTGGCCTGAGAAGCGCCCTGTGTGAACGTGACTCAAGTCACCGTGAGGATATGGGCCAAGTGCAGCCTGGGCATCACAGCCCGCCATCCTCAAAGACTGAGGAGCCCAGACTCCCCCAAGGAGACACTTCAGAAAGAGCACTGGTTGGAAAGACTTTTTACTGGAAGAAAACTCTAAAAAGAGCACAAATCCCAAGCACAGGGTCTGAGGGACTTCCATGGACGAGAATGGAGCTCATGCAAGCACCCCAGTCAAGGAGCAGGGTGCCCAGGGGCCTCCTCCACCTGCTCCATTCACTCCGGAGACCATTGGCTGACCCTGCGCTTCCCTGCGCTCTCCCCTGTACCTCATATCCACCTGTCTCCAAAGCACACAAGCAACTAAACCACAGGGAGGGATGGTCTCCAGGGGCCCTGCAGTCTGCAGCTAGCTCAGCCAGGACCAGAGCTGGGCCAGCACAGGGAGAAAGTCCAGGAACATGGGGTGCTGGTGGGCACTGGGTCCTTCCTAGGCCCACAAGGGCCTTAATGTGTCTTCACAAAATGGGTCAGTTTTCTTCAAAAAGACAAAACAAAGACCACAAACTATGCTAGTTATGCTGCACCCTCTGTTGGGGCTCTGCAATAAGCAGAGTCCACAGGGTGCTCTGCTTCTGGAGAGCCCCACCCCCTACATAGTCCCTGGCACAGGGTTCCTGCTTTGGGAGCGTTCTGCCCCTACCCCTAACCCCCCAGTCCACAGCTCAGGGCTCCTGCATCTGTGGAGAGCAGCCAGTGCTCTTAACTGCTGAGCCATCTCTCCAGCATTCACCCCCCTTTATTTTTTTCTGAGGAAGGGTCTTATTGAACACGGTAGGAGCCTCCTGCCTCTGCCATCAGTGGAGAGCTCCATCCCTGACATGTTCCTCGAGAATTAGGGCCTGGGCCCTGCTCCTCTCAGCGTCCACAGCAGGGACTCTGCGGACCCCTCCTTGTGGAGGGAGCTCTACCTCAGCTCCGCTCCCTTGCCAGGCCCAACCCTCCTCCAGGTGTCAAACTGTCAGGCTGCCTTGGCCAGCCCAGAACTGCTTCATGGTGGGACCCTCAGGCGGCCATGGCAAAAGGCCTGGGCTGCTGGCTGCCTGCTCCAGGCCCAAAATGGCACCTCACGGCTATCTGTGTTTCTGCCGGGGAGCAAATCTGACTTCCCCCAGCAAGCCTCCACCCTCCAGCTGCCAACTGCTGTTCAGGGCTGCTGCTTGCCTCCCTCACCACCCTGCTGGGGACCCCGGGGGCCCAGCCACCACCCCTTGTGCCCACCATGAACCCCAAATGGTGCCAAGGACCACTGTGGAGCCAGCATATTTCCTCTTTGGGGGAGTCTGGCTCTGCAAGGCCGGGGAACTCTGGGACTTGAGACTCCCCATAAGAAAGCTCCCCCCTGGGACTATCAGGGACCCCACTCCCAGCTGACTACAGGGTCCCCCAATCTGGCAGAGCAGCACAGAAGTGGCCCCAACTGACACAAATGTTCCTGAGCTGGGCCCCTCATCCCTCTCTGGACTTGCCAAATATGGGCAAAAAATCCCACCAATCACAGGCCACCCTGGGAGGCTCCGCCCCTCCCTCAGGGACACTATATAAAGAACAGCCTTCTGGACTCTACTAGGAGAAGGGAGGAGGTGCAGCTTTGGCTGCTGCTTTCCTTCCAAGTGGAAGCAGCCACCAGAAAGCATTAAGAACAGCTCGCTCAGCCAGAAGCAAGAACACCTCAGCTCAGCCAGGGATATTTTCCTTCAGAGCTGCAACACTGGGGACACCTCCCACCTCAGAGCTATGTGGTTCCTGGGCTCCCGGATGCCAGGCCCCACTTTTCCATCTGTGTTACAGCTGAATAAAAAAAAAAAAAAAACCAAAAACCCTAACACCTCCCACCTCTCTGAGACAGGGCCTCATGTAGCCAAGTCAGGCCAACTCACAATGTGGCTGTGGATGACCTTAAATTCCTGATCTTCCTGCCTCTGCCTTCCCAGTGTGGGGGTGGCCAGCTCGAGCTAGCAACTGGCTTACAATAACTTTTTCAGGCAAACTATTTTCCATGCAACATATCAGCAGTAGTCACCTTGGGCTGACTTATATTTTGAACAGTTAGGAAACTGAGGCCCAGGGCTAGTCAGGTCGCACAATGTTTATCTGGGGACTAAAGGCTAGGCTTCCCTCTGAGGCCACCATAAGCCCTTCCGTGAGTGGCTGGGAGGCCAGCTCTGTGGAAAGCACTGGTAGCAGCTACAGTGCAACCCTTCCACTCCCAGAGGGGCTGAGGCTCAACGGCTGATGGAGTAGGAAGTGTAAAACACTAAAAGCCCTCCAGGCCCTCTTAGACTGCCTCTGCTTACTGCCCAAATCAATCCCACCAGAAAGCAGTGGAGCTGTAACTGACTTGACCCCCCCCCAAGAACAGCTTGATCCCGCTATCAGCCCCAGGAACACTTCTGTACCTTAAAGTTGGGGATCCTGTGATGAACAGGTCGGGGAAAGTCAGCTAAGTCATGTGACTCCATATAATCCCAAATTTGTTCACGGATGCCTTGCTTGGAGACACCTAGGACAACAACGGACTGTGACTGGCTGGTAAAAAGCAATCCCACAGTGCACGTGGGCACATGTATACCAGCTCTTGTGACACCATCTGCACAAGGATTTGGTGAGGTACCAAGTCTCTCTTCAAGGCAGTGGAAATACCGGTTTTCCCTCAAGCTCCCTCACCAGCTGAGAGAAGAGGTCCTTCTCCAGCCTCCATTTCTGTTAGGAAACGGGGGCACGCTGTAAAACAGACCTGTGAATTCATTTGTATTCTTTCCTCTGCAGTACTAGGACTCCTGCGTACCAGGCAGCACTCTACCAGGGAGCCCCACGCCTTCTGAGGCAGGGTGTCACTCTGGTGCACAGACTGGTCTTGAACCTGGCACACTCTTACTTCAGTCCCCAAGTATCGAGGGGTATGAGTGTGTGCCGCCGGCTTCGGCTTGAAGGCAGTCTTTTTACCTATGGAGTGGTGCAGCGGGTCGAACTGCACACTATCACCAAGCCACACCCTCAGCCTGTCCTTTTACATCGTTAAAACTTTACAAACGAGTCCCAAGACTGGTGTGGATAAAGTACATTTGTCCTTCTGTTAAAAAGACGGATTATATATGTGTGCCCGCGTTTGTTTACGTGTTTACGTGTACCGCCAGCAGCCGCGGGGGTGGGGGGCGGGGGCGGGGAGTCCAGGTGCCCAGGGAGGCCGAGGGATGGAGGGCCGTGGGTCCCTCCCCTTGGAACTGGAGTTGCGAGCCACCCCATCTGCTTACTGGGAGTGAACTCGGGTCCTCTGCAGGGGCAGCAAACGCTCTCAGCACCCATAGACCCCCCGAGCCGCAAGCGGATGCTTGCCAAGCTTGCGCGGCTGGTGCATGTGCTTCCTCCTGGTTTAACATGCCTGGCAGGAGCTGGGCACAACCCTACCCTGGCTGGTTCACGCGTGTCTGGCCCTGCTGGGTGAGGACGGACCGATGGACTCGCTGCTGTCAGCCTGGACATCGCAGCCGTAACGGGCCGAGCCGCACCCTCCCCGCGCCGCGTTTAGACCCCAGGGACTGCTGCGCCGTCCCAGCCTCAGTTTCCCCCATTGCCCGCTACGCTTCTCACCCGCCAGCGCCTCCATGGCCACACGTCACCGCGCGACGGCTCTCGCCGCGCAGCCCGGCGCGCTCCGTGACGTCAGACGTCTGCGCCTCGTATCGCGTCTACGTACTGGAGCTAGGTGGGCCCGGGGCACACGCCTGCGCAGGACCCGGTGGGCGGGGTCTCGCTTAGAGTTGTCATTCTCGCTGATTTCTCAGTTGGTTAGAGTTTGTTAGCACGTTGCCCTTCCTGCCCACTGATCGGCAGAATGATTGGCGAATTTTTTTTTTTTTAAATAGGATTCACTATGCAACTCTGGATGGCCTTCAGCTTATCATAGACCAGGCTGGCCTTGAAATCACAGATCCACCTGTCTGCCTCCGGAGTGCTGGCATCAACGGCATTCACAGCCTCACCCGGCAGGATTCAGTCTGTACTTGTTGTTTTTGAAGTTTTAGGTCCACAGCAAAAGCCACAGAGAGTTTTCATATGCTCCTTCCCAATCGTTGACACCTGCCAGAGTAGGAAAGCTGGCACAGGATCGGCCCTCATTTTCGGGGGTGGGGGATGGGGAATCAGAAAGTAAGGAG
Organism: Cricetomys ansorgei; assembly: GCA_026225945.1. Taxonomy (NCBI): domain Eukaryota; kingdom Metazoa; phylum Chordata; class Mammalia; order Rodentia; family Nesomyidae; genus Cricetomys; species Cricetomys ansorgei. Next base: position 1,946,007 of record JAMJFZ010002811.1, read on the forward strand.
GAAGGAAGAGGACTGTGGTGGAGTTGGGAAGCTAGCAGGTGGCTGATGGCAAGAAGAACGTCTAGTTATCTTTGTGATGCTTCTGGATTCCTGGTCTTGCCAGGAGTATAGTATAGTACAGTCTCTCCTGGCAGGCCTGGATATTCTGGAACTCACTATAGAGACCAGGGTGGCCTTGAACTCAGAGATCTGTCTGATTCTGCCTCCCCAGTGCTGGGATTAAAGACATGCACCACCACACCCGGCTAATATTTTCTTTCCCCCTCCTCCTCCTCCTCCTCCTCCTCCCCCTCCCCCTCCTCCTCCTACTCCTTCTTTTTCTCCTCCTCATCTTGGTCTTCCTCTTCCTCCCCACTTCCCTCTTTCCTTCTGTCTCTTCCTGCTCCTTTGGTTGTTCTGGTCCTTTTGTTTTGGATCTTCCTCTGTCCTGGCCTTGAACTCTGTGCCTCAGCCTCCCAACTCACAAGTGCTAGGATTACAGGCCTGTGTCACTGCACCTCAGCTTGTGTTTTCTCTTCCCTTTCTTTGTGTGTGTGTGTGGTGTTTCCTATGTGTGTTTATGTGTGTGTGTTCTCTCCTGTGTGTGTGTGTGTGTTGTCTCCTGTGTGTGTGTGTGTGTGTGTGTTGTCTCCTGTGTGTGTGTGTGTGTGTGTGTGTATTGTGTGTGGTGTTTCCTGTGTGTGTGTGTGTGGTGTCTCCTGTGTGTGTGTGTGTGGTGTCTCCTGTGTGTGTGTGTGTGTGTGTGGTGTCTCCTGTGTGTGTGTGTGTGTGTGTGTGTGGTGTCTCCTGTGTCTGTGTGTGTGTGTGTGTGTGTGTGTGTGGTGTCTCCTGTGTGTGTGTGTGGTGTTTCCTGTGTGTCTGTGTGTGTGGTGTTTCCTGTGTGTCCGTGTGTGTCCGTGTGTGTGTGTGTGTGTGTTTGTGGTGTCTCCTGTGTGTGTGTGTGCGTGTGAGGAAGCTGCAATCGCTCTCAAGAGCCATCCACCTTGTTTTTGATCATCCCAGGAACTTACCTGTGTCCACCTCCCCAGACCTGGGTTTCCAAGAGCACACTACCACACAGATTTTACTTTTATTTTTTAACCTGGGTTCATACAAGGCCAGCAATTTATCAGCTTGGCCCTTCCTTGTTCCAAATACCTTCTAACTGGAGCATGCGATCGGGGGAAATGGTGGTGTCCTGTCTCGTGTCCCCCGAGACACGAGAATTGTTCTAGAATTGTCATTATTATGGGGGACATGTCAGACTGTCCTCCGAGAGAGCACTGGGACCTGGGCTGTTGACCAGCACCCAGGCTCTGCGTGGACACTGGGCAACCTGGCTCTCACTGACATTACTTCTTCCAGGACCTGGCCTACTCTTCCAAAGCACTCCTAGACGAAATATGTTCCCCTGGAAGCGGGGAACACCTCTCCAGCAGATTTTAATAATCATTTATTTATTTTGGATTGTGAAGCAGGACCTCAGAACCCAGGACCTACATGGCAGAAGGACAGAACTGACTCCTAACTCCCGAAAGTTGCTCTTTGACCTCCACACAGGCACCTTGGCATATATCCCCTGCCCCAAGTAAACAAATGCAAAACATTTTTAGTTTAAAAAGGAAGAGATCCTAAGGAACACCATGCCCTGCTGGCCCTCCTTCTGCTGTGTGTAACCTGGCAACAAATGCAAGCAGACCCTACCAGCCTGTGATATGGCTGGGAAATGGAACAGGGTAAGGGCTGTGTGGGTGGGGAGCAGCCAGTGGTCTCCATTGGAGGCTTCAGAGGAGGTAGCCAGGGAGCAGGGACCTGAACTTGATGGACAGCTAAGGGCTCAGCAGGTACAGTGGATCTGAAGAGGGTCCTGGCTGAGACAGGGTGAGGGTGACCCTGGCTTTGTCATTCCTGTGGTACAGGGGGGTCCTGTGATACGGGAGATGGCTTGATCTGTAGGGATCCACTCTGCCCCTGCCCTATTCAGCTCATGAGCATCCTAGCTCATGAGCGTCCCTGTGAGGTCCCAGTGTTAGTCCTAGTGGCCACTTTGAATCCTTTGGATCCAAACTGGGGAATTGAATCCAAACTGATTCATCCTCAGAGCTGGGAATATCAATCTGGTAGACTGCAAATCTCACAAAGACCAAATATCCACCTCCGCACCATTTTCTCTCCCTGCCCCTGGGGACGGTCAGGTTCCTGTCTGACCTCCCAGTCAGGGTCTGCAGGCTCCCACAAGGAGTCCATTTAGCCTGGAGAGTGAGTCACAGGAGTTTGTGACATCACAGCTCTTCATGTCTGGAGTTTTAGAAAATCCCAGAACAGTGGCGGTGGCTGTGGTGGTGGGGGTGGCAGTGGCAGGGGAGAGACTGGGAGGTTCTGATGAACAGTCTCCACTCACTGCTACGGAAAAACTTTTGCTTTCTGTCATGTTCTTTTTGCTATTTTCAGAGTTATAATGATTTAGGAATTTCTCCAAATTGCAGAAAAATCGCAAGAATGCTACAACAGAGATGGTAAGTTTAAAAACCGCCATTTGAGGCTGGGGAGACAGCTTAGCGGTTCAGAGCACTGGCTGCTCTTCTAGAGGTCCTGAGTACAATTCCCAGCAACCACATGGTGGCTCACAACCATCTATACTGGGATCCGATGCCCTCTGCTGGCACGCAGGTGCACATGCAGACAGAGCACTCATAAACATAAAATACATACATTAAAACAAACACCATTTTGTTCCATTCATGGCCCCTCCTCCCTATTCCTGCCCCCTGTGGTGTTAGCGTCCTTGCCAATCTGGCAGACTCTAGACTCAGTGGGGAGAGGGGACTCTGAGAATGGCATTAACGGAGGGAGGAGGACCTAACTCGCCGGGCATCGCCATTCCCTGACTGGAATTCTGGACTGTATGGAACAGAAAGGAGCTGAACACCAGCACCCATGAGTCCATCCCTTGCTCGCCTCTTCACTGCGGCTGCAATGTGAGTGGCTGCTTCAGGCTCCCGCACTGTGACATCCCCCTCCCCCCATCCCCAAGCTCAGATAAACTGCCCCCCCTTAAATTGCCTTTGTCAGAGTATTTTATCACAGGTGCAGAATACAGGCTAAGATGTCATCACTGGTTGAGTGTTTACTCTCCCCTCCTCCCTCCCTCCCTCTGCTCCGTCCTCCCTTCTCTTCCCTCCCCTTTCCGTCCTTCCTTCTGTCCTTCCTCCCCCCCTCCTCTATCTTTTGCAGTGCTGGGATGGGACTCAGGGCCTTGGGTGCCGGTAATTGCTCCATTCTGTGGCACATCGCCTTCCGAATCTTTTAAGAGTTGCAAAGACTAGGACAACAGCCCTAAATATCTTGACATGTGCTCGCTACAGGCAGGACATGTCATTACCCGAGCACAAGTCCTGTCTCACCCAGGAATCTTAACCTTGGGAAGATGGTTGGCCAATGCACACTCTGGATTCCGATCCCCTCAGACCTGCCACCTAGCATCAAGTACTGCTTAGTCCTTGGGTTTCCTTTATGTCTGTGACCCTCCCACCCTCACCCCTTCCTTCATCATCACAACCCCCAGAAAAGCCATTCTCAGCAAAATAAGTTTGAATCTATCAAGGGCTGAAAGCGTAACTTTAGAAGCTGACCCACAATGGCTGTTTAAAGAGCAGCTCTGAGGCAGGAGGTGGTGGCACATGCCTTTAATCCCACAGAGTTCAAGGCCAGTCTGGTCTACAGAAAGTTCCGGGACAGCCAGAGATACAGAGAAACCCTGTCTCAAAAAACCAAATATATCTAATATGTTCTGATAGGACATAGGGTACACCTTTAATCCCAGCACCCAGAAAGCAGAAACATGTATCTCTGTGAGCTCCAGGCCAGCCTGGTCTACATAGTGAGACCCTGTCTCCAACAAGATTGGGGCAGGGGGTACTCTCTGGCACAGGTCAGTTCCCAAGAAGCCTTTGAGAGCCTGGGACTCTTCTGCTATCTGGCTCCTGAAATTGAAAGCATCTCCTGAGCCCAAAAGATGATGAGCAGAGAGCTGAGAACAAAACCTGCTTCCAGTGTCTCTGCTTTGTCCATGCTGGGCCTGGAAGGCGGAAGTCCCTCCAGAGCTGGCCTGTCTTCACACACAATCAACAGGTCAGCTGTCTGCTCAACTTCCCAGCCCTCCCACAACACACTTCCGCAGGTAGCAGGCCATCTGTCCAACAACCCCGTGGACAGCCTTCTAGCCAGGATATACAGAACCTCCTTGCTTCCCTGGAAACTTCCAGAAGTTTCAAAGACGTTTCTGTCGCTTGCCTTGACATACTGGAAAACCACGGAAAATGGCTCTTTGTAAGCCAGGCGCCAGCCACAGCTGACTTGACACTCCGAGCTTTGCAGGCTGTTTCGTGCTGTGCAAAGCGATCTAGTGTCCACAAGGTGTCAGCACCTTCATTAGAACCAAACGTGTCTGACATTCCGCGCGCCTTCCCCTTGGGTTTTCTCGCGTTGCAGTTCCCCAGTTGGCCCCACGATGGCAGCATCACCCACTGAGTGAGCGCCGGGAGCTTCCAGGTGCCGGAGCCTTGGCGCCTGCCGAGGAAGAAGGGCCTGCGGGAAGAGGGGGAGGCACCTCTCTGCCCTTTTCATCGCTTATTATTTGACTAACACACAGGGCCCTCTGGGGTCTGATTTGCTTTCAACTCGCTGACAAGACAAGGAAGAGAAGGAACAGGCAATACGCAAGAATGCAGCAACCCTTAGAGGACTGAGGCCTCTGCAGACTGCAAGAGGCGGTGACGGGGTTCCTGCCACGTCCAGGTGTGTGCAAAGTGCTGCTTTAGAAATCAGAACGAACCCTCCCTCAGTGCTCTGCGGAATGGAGAAATCCAGGTCCAGAGCCTCCCTGAGCCTCCCTAGGAGCTCCAGACCCTTTCCTTCGGGGAAGGCGTGGGTGAAATGTATCTGAGAACTAAAGTTCTTTTCCGGAGACACTGGTTTAAATCTGGACCTACGAAAGGAAAGTGGCCTTTAAGAATTTAGATTTCATAGTCGGGGTCGTTTCGTTTCTGCCCTGTGCTTTGATAAAGCTATTTAACACACACACACACACACACACACACACACACACACACACACACACACACACAGAGCTGGGGGCTCATAACAGCAGAGAAAATAGTGTCCCTGCAGTAAGCCCACGGATGGGGGTGGTTCTTGATCAGTGAGTGGAATTTCCAGCAAAATTGTGAGAAAAAGTCAACACTGCCTGCCACGGGCTTCAGGGAGGAAAGGCACTTTCTGTCATAGTCATTTAAAAAAGGGGAAAAAAAATATGAACGCAAATACACTATGGGCAGTAAGCTCTTAGTGGGAGCCTGGGAGTTGGGGAGAAGACTTAAACCCTGCCCAGACCCATCTACACCCTGAAGCCTTATTTGCTGCTTAAAAGGGGAAGGGGAAACATGTCAAAAAATGTGTTTCCAAGGTTAGGGGACCCTGTATCACCTTTTCCTTTAAATTCTGAAGTTATCATGTCAAAGTTAATACACATAAATACTTATTTTGTTGTTTCGATAATACTTCAGGCGATGCCACTAATGTCACCTACTGAAGGGTCAGAGCTGAAAACAAAACGTTCTAATCTCTCACAGCCTCTTGTTGAAAATATAATGGGGGGGCACGAAGAAAGGAGGAGGAGGAGGAGAAGAAGGAGGAGAAGGAGAAGAGGAAGGAGAAGAGGAAGAAGAAGAAGGCTGAAACAAATGTTTTATCTGTCGCCTTCTTCCCTACCCAACCGGACCAACAACTTCCAGAAAGTTCCGCGGGGCATAGAGCCTTTCTGAAGGGATGTCTTGGTGCTTCTGAGGAAGCGGGCGAGCAGGAATCCGATGACGACCGGAGGTGTTGAAGGAATAAATAACCAGTCCACAAATAAACAAACCGTTCTCGGGATTCCTAGAGGGAAGGAGGAAGCTTGAAGGTCGGGGACCTCGGAGTCGCTGCGAGTAAAGGCTGGCAACGATAAATATCCCTCAGTTACCTCTAAGGAGCCCCGGGTCCCCACCTCACCTTATCAAAACTCAGCAAAACAAACAAACCGAAATATAGAAAGTCAAAGATGCGTGGCTGGCAGCAGAGTGGGGCGGGCGCAGGCAGGGAAGCGGGTCCGAGGCCATGCAGTCCCACGCTCCGGTGCATCTCCAGCCCCGGTGGAAGCAGGCCTGGGGTCTCCCCACGCCGGGTGGGGACCCGGACCCGGCCTGCGCCTGGGGGCTGGCTGCCGTGTCCTGACCTTCGGGCCCCGGGAGTCGGTTTGCCAAAGCAATTTCTTTGCTTCGGCTGGGATGGATGGCAGGTGAGGCTAGCCCTCGGCTACTCCGCAGAGGAGAGGGGGGACCACAGCGGCGGATCCACGCGCTTCCCCGATCCCCACGAAATGAGCTGGAGAACGCAGATCGGTCACTTATGCTGCAGGAGAATGAGGATCAATTGCTTTGGAGGTGTTACCTTCCGGGCTTGGCCTTCCCGCCGGAGCCTTCCCTCCCAACCCGACCCCGGTGGGGACTAGAGGAACCGAATTCTACAGCCGGGCCTCCTTTGTAGGCTCTGCCTCAATACTCAGACCTCGAAGCGCCTGTGGATTATTCACCATTGCGGTCAGGAGGCCCTGTCGGCTCAATCCCTTTGCTAGGAACCCATTACAACTAGGCCCCGATAATAAAGAAATCTAATTATTCGCCTTCTCACTCATTAATAAGAAAAATCTTTAGGATCTTTGCTACTTACAGTGTCTGGTTGGGGCAGATCTTTGCCCAAGTTCAATTCAATTTTATATTTCAACCTAAACCTCTTTTTTATTATTTTGCAAAGGAACGGGTTTTTATTTTTTTGCTCTAGACACGTGGTCTCGTTAAGCAAAATGTGATAATAAAATAAAATTTAATAAGATGTAACTTATTTTTAAAAGTCCTCAAGTTAACTTGAGCAACGGGGCGGGGGGGGGGGGGGAATCTGGTTAAGAGCAGCTGGGTCTTAGAGCCGACGGATTCCTGCGCGCCTCTCTCTGATTGGCGACATCCTTCCCACAGTTGCCAGATGATTGGTCCAAACTTCCTGGAGGGGGCGCGGCCTGAGGAAAGTAAAAACTCGCTTTGAGCCAGAAGACTTTTGAAACTTTTCCCAATCCCTAAAAGGGACTTTGCTTCTTTTTCCGGGCTCGGCCGGGCAGCCTCTCCGGACCCCAGCTAGCTGACGCTGCGGGCTGCCGTTCTGCTGGCTGGGCCCAGAGAGCCGCGGTCTCCTTTCCCAGCGCTCAGAAGGGCCGGTGTCGCTCCACGGTCGCGCGTGGCGCCTCTGCCGCCTGCTCAGGGCTGCCACCCGCCGGGCCGAGAGCGCGCGGCCAGCGGGGCCGGCGCCACGGTTGCCCCGGGCGCGCCCTCAAGGATGCTGACCCGCCCGGTCGGCTGAACTCGATCGCTCCCGGTCGGCCCGAGAGCCGGCGTCTTCCGCGCGTGGCCCGAGAGGCTGCCCCGAGCCGGGGCTGCCCGCGCCGCCCCGTCCCCTCCTGCTCTCCCGCTCCGGGCCTCGCTCGCCGCGGGCCGCAGTCGGTGCGCGCAGGCGGCGGCCGGGCGTCTGGGACGCAGCATGCAGGCGCGCTACTCCGTGTCGGACCCCAACGCCCTGGGAGTGGTGCCCTACTTGAGCGAGCAGAACTACTACCGGGCGGCGGGCAGCTACGGCGGCATGGCCAGCCCCATGGGTGTCTACACCGGCCACCCGGAGCAGTACGGCGCCGGGATGGGCCGCTCCTACGCGCCCTACCACCACCAGCCCGCGGCGCCCAAGGACCTGGTGAAGCCTCCTTACAGCTACATCGCGCTCATCACCATGGCGATCCAGAACGCGCCCGAGAAGAAGATCACCCTGAACGGCATCTACCAGTTCATCATGGACCGCTTCCCCTTCTACCGCGAGAACAAACAGGGCTGGCAGAACAGCATCCGCCACAACCTCTCGCTCAACGAGTGCTTCGTGAAGGTGCCGCGCGACGACAAGAAGCCGGGCAAGGGCAGCTACTGGACGCTCGACCCGGACTCCTACAACATGTTCGAGAACGGCAGCTTCCTGCGGCGGCGGCGGCGCTTCAAGAAGAAGGACGTGCCCAAGGATAAGGAGGACCGGGCTCACCTCAAGGAACCGCCCCCGGCTGCTGCCAAGGGCGCCCCGGCCGGGACCCCGGTGGCGGACGTGCCCAAGGAGTCCGAGAAGAAAGTGGTGGTCAAGAGCGAGGCGGCGTCGCCCGCGCTACCCGTCATCACCAAGGTGGAGACGCTGAGCCCCGAGGGCGCGCTGCAGGCCAGTCCCCGCAGCGCAGCCTCCACGCCCGCCGGCTCCCCGGACGGCTCGCTGCCGGAGCACCACGCCGCGGCTCCCAACGGGCTGCCCGGCTTCAGCGTGGAGACCATCATGACGCTGCGCACGTCGCCCCCGGGCGGCGATCTGAGCCCCGCGGCCGCTCGCGCGGGCCTGGTGGTGCCGCCGCTGGCGCTGCCCTACGGCGCCGCGCCGCCCGCCGCTTACGCGCAGCCGTGCGCGCAGGGCCTGGAGGCGGCGGGCTCGGCGGGCTACCAGTGCAGCATGCGGGCCATGAGCCTGTACACCGGGGCCGAGCGGCCCGCGCACGTGTGCGTCCCGCCCGCGCTGGACGAGGCGCTGTCGGACCACCCGAGCGGCCCCGGCTCCCCGCTCGGCGCCCTCAACCTCGCGGCGGGCCAGGAGGGCGCGCTGGGGGCCGCGGGCCACCACCACCAGCACCACGGCCACCTCCACCCGCAGGCGCCTCCGCCCGCCCCGCAGCCCCCGCCCGCGCCGCAGCCCGCCACTCAGGCCACCTCCTGGTATCTGAACCACGGCGGGGACCTGAGCCACCTCCCCGGCCACACGTTCGCGACGCAACAGCAAACTTTCCCCAATGTCCGGGAGATGTTCAACTCCCACCGGCTGGGACTGGAGAACTCGACCCTCGGGGAGTCGCAGGTGAGCAATTCGAGCTGTCAGCTGCCCTACCGAGCCACGCCGTCCCTCTACCGCCACGCGGCCCCCTACTCCTACGACTGCACCAAATACTGACGCGCCCCAGCCGGTCCCTGCCCCAGGCCCGCACCGAACTCGCCCGCCCGCCCGATGGGACCCTCTTCGACGACGGAGCCGCAGAAAGCGACGGAACGCGCCCCTCTCTCAGACTGGCGGGCAGAGAGCTCCGTGCAACTCGCAGGTAACTTATCCGCAGCTCGGTTTCTGAGATCTCAGCGAGTCCCTCTGACGCGGAAACAGCCCCAGCGAAACGAAATACCAATTCAAAAAAAAAAAAAAAATCCCTTTCCCCTTCCCGGATGCTGCGCCTGCTCCCCTTGGGGTTTCACAGATTAGCTTATGGACCAAACCCCAAAGGGACCCCTAATAACTTTCTGGGGAGACTCCCCACGGAAGCGTGAGGTCTCTTCCGGATGAGGTGCCTTCTGTAAAGGAGTGCAGATCTGTAACCAGGCTATTTTGTTGTCGCCCAGAGCCTTTAATATAATATTTAAAGTTGTGTCCACTGGATAAGGTTTCACCTTGCCCCAACCGTTTCCGCCGAATTGAATTCAAGAAACCTATGTGGGGTTTCTCTCCACGATACCATGATAAAATAGAGTTCTCTTCCCAACTGTAGATCTTCTACAAAACAAGAAAATAATTTATTTTTTGTTGTTGGTGGTGGTGGATAACGAAGTCAAGTATCTGATACTTTTAATTTAGGAAGAGCGATGGCATTGTACAGGAGACGCCATCTGGAGTTTCCCTAACAGACACAAAAAGACTTAAAATTTTTAATTCATCTGTGTTCGTCTTATGTGATATCAATGTTGTATTTACCTTAAAATAAACCCAAGTTGTTTTTCTGCCCGAAGTTTGGACAGTGTCTTTGTGTTCCTGAGTTAGAAAAAAATTGTGGTAAACCCATTTGTGAATATTCTTACGGTGCAGGTGGCCTGGTCCGTGGATGTGGGTACATGTCACCGGACACTGAAGCTCTCATTTAGTAATACAAAGGGCTCTTGACTTGTTGGAATACCCGTCCCCGAGATTTTTCTTTCCAGGCAGTTTGAGAAACTGTTCTCCAGGTACACAGGGACAGGGTTGCCGAGGGCAACGGGCTGGTCTCTTAACGAAGCGTTTTGTGGGATGCAGAAAACTATTGCCAATTGTCAAAACAAAATGATGTCACTCCACCTCAGTGTCCAGCCGTCCCATTTAGGGGAGAAACAGAGAAAGGGCAAACTGTCGGTTGCGACTCGCCAACCTCAACTGAGCCGGAGCCTTGGCGAGAGCGGTACTCCATCCGCTTCCTTAAAAGCGGACTTCTTGCCCTGTTAGAGTTTTGATCCACCAGCCAGAGCCAAAGAAGGCTAATGTGTGGCATTTAAAGGCTGGCCTTGGGGACCAGATTAGAGGTGAATTTCAGTCTGATTTACTTCTCAGTTTTAAATATTTACCCACTGTGGCAAAAGAGAAAGGGAAGCCACGGTCCCCTCAAAAGCAGGATATTTTAGCGCTGAAGTGCATCTGGCTTTCACCATGCTAAACAACAGGGAGATCATTTTCCTTTCTGATTTTAATATCTCATTTACAAAAAAAATTTTTTTTTTGATTGGGACAAATCTTGCAGAATGTGCCTGGGGTGAGTTCTGTCTGGCTTCCCTGTCTGCTGGCTGGAAGGTACAACTTCATTGCAGGTCTGTGTTGAACTTTAGGCGGTCCACAGGGGCAACTTTGCAGAAGGCCATCTGCTTGCTCAGTGATGACCACTGTAACTCGTGTATTGTGTTATTGTAAAACTGCAAGTTTTATATCTATGCTATTTTGAAATAGAATTAAGGGAAGTTTTGAATCCTGATAATTCTCTCCATATGTGTAAGACTGTCTTTCAACCTAAGAAGGTAGCCCGAGCTTCATTACCTTTCATAAGTGGGGAGACTGAAGGCTTGACTGGGGATGGGGGGCAGGTATACCTTGGTTCCTGAGCCAGAGCAGATAAGCTTAGGAAAGGCCTGAGATCTCTGGTCCCTCCCAACACTGGTTTCACTTTGCCCTGCTCGCTTCCAACCACTTGCCCCAGGAGAAGTCCACTGCTTCCGAGCCAGCTGGCTCTCTCCTACCCCAGATGTTTTAGGGGCCTCCCTGAAAGCTTGCCCTCATCTTAAGATTTGGAACTCCTGGTGCCTTGTGACTGACCCAGTGTGTGTGTGTGAGGGGGATGCTTCTTAAAGAGAATCCTTTTGGAGTAAGTAGGTGGCCAGAGAAAAGCCCTCGGAGCCAGCCCTATGCAAGCTCTTTCCTTATCTTGGAACACAGGCAGCTAGCTGGTTTGTGTTGCAGGTTTTTTTCCCAGGCCTCCTGGAGAAGCAGTGTGGAGAATAGGGCCCCAGGAAATGTTGGTCTGGGGTGTCACTTATTCAGGGCAGTCAAGAGGGAAGGATAGGTGCCAGAAGGTTGATTTCTATGAGCTCACTTGCTCACAGCTCTTCTTGTCCAGCTCCCAGCAGCTACAGATGGGCATCTCGGGACAAGGGGCTTCGCCACTCTTCAGTTAAACCAGGAAGTTCCTTCTTGCCAGCAAGAAGGCAAAGTGGGGGCCACAATAATGGGGTCTTAACAGCCACTCTGAGAGCTGAATAGTCCTTGCACTAAAACTATGGGGACACAGGCTGCCCTTGATTCACTGCCCGACACTGGTCTTCCTTAGGCTGCTCTGTTCCTGGCAAGCTCCAGGACATTCCAGGAAAAGGGGGCAAGGAGTTCCAAGATGGATGGCCTGGTGTGCCTACCCCGGGCTGAACAACTCCCTGCCAGGGTGAGTCTGTGCCTACGGAAACTCAGCCTTGTCTGAGAACCACAACTCAAGAAGACAACGCAGCTGGGCAGCTTGCAAAGGTACGGCAGATAAAAATGAAACCAAGACCAGCGTCACTGTCAGAGACCTTCATGCGGGTTCACCCCCAAGTCGGGGCTGGCCTTAACCAGGTGCACTGATAGACTATCTTCCTATTTTGACAGATCAGGTCTCAGGAGAGCCCTCCGTGCTTCACACTCCCAACTCAGACCCTGTGTCTAGAGGGAGCATTGTTCTGCCAGTGCCTTCTTAATTGTAGTTATACCACCGCACCCACACAGTTTTCAAGAAGTGCCTGCCAGCCGCGGTCCCGCCCAGACCTCTCTTCAGACCATCTCCGATCTGCAGCCACAGCCCTCACTAAGGCGGCAGGTCACAGCAAATGAAAAATCCACGGTGACTTTGGTCCAGGATGTCCAACTGCGAATCTGACTCCTACATCTCAAGGCACAAAACACTGTCACCTGTGTCACCAGGGATCCTACCACAGAGCAGTTTACAACTCTCCCCTCCCTCAGACTCAGCTAAATGAAGATCAGAAGTTAGAAGGAGAAGAAACTGCAAAGGGCCAGGGAACACTGGTGCTTGCCTTATGTACCTTTCAGGGTCCTCTCCCCTGTGCTCCGCGGCCTAGACTCTGGGAGACGCTAGTGAACTCCACATTATAGAAAGAAGTTTCCAGCGCCCTGCTCTGGGAGGACTGTTGAACAGAGAGTGTCCTCTCCTTCACCCGTGTTCCCATTCCCAAATCTAAAGGTGGGGGCAGGACTCTCCCCCTTTGTTGAAAACCGAAACAGGTAAGTGTGGATAAAGACATGGAGAAGATTCCTAGCGCCTCACACTAGGACAGTATCTTGGGAAGGTACTGGGATCTCCCAGACTGCAGGGCTCCCCCAAACCTCCACACCCTGCAGGGTCCTCTGCCACTGTATCATCCTGCCCAACAGCTGTGGCCTGAAGATGGGTCAGTGGGTGGCTCACCTGGGAATGGAGATGTCTAAAGTCCGATTTCTGATTCAGGTAGGGGGACAGGCTGGGTCAGCACCATGGAGTGCCATCTTCCCCCTCCAAGAGCCATTCAGCTCTGAATATTTGGAATGCCTTCCCAAACTCTGAGAAGCATTCCCTGCTGGGGCCTTTCTTGCCTGCCCTCCACTGCCAAGGCGTTTGAAATGTTTGCTTTTTTGACACAGGCATGCAAGGAAGGGGGTCCCATACTTCCAGGGTATTTAGAAGGCCGGCAAGCACTAGCCCTCACGGGGAGGGACAGTGCCGGGAAGACGCCATGCTGCTTTAACTTGTGTCAGCCTTCTTACTCTTCAACACCCCCCACCTTTTAGGCGCTGGCTTGACCACAGGAAGAGTGCCATAGGTACAGTTCTAGGAGCCCCCGTCTCATTGGGTCCTGGTGTCTTTCTAAGTGTCCAAACGTGGAAATTTATCCTGAGGCCGTGAATGTGTGCCGAGCTGGGGTGGAGAGAGGGGCGTTGGCAAAGGCGATCCAGGGTGACAGAGATAGAGCGCTGTGGAGGGAGGCTTCAACCTGCCCTCTGTCGTGGAGTATGGCCCTGTGCTTTCAGTCTCTGGCCACTGGGGTGGGGAGCCTGGAAGGCCATTAGAGAGCTGTGACCTTCCAGCCTGACTGCTGTTCCCCAGACACCCTGCCTCCCCGGGAGTCTGTCTACAGTTGAAGTCTCATCGCCCCTCCAGGCTCCATAAACAGTCTAACTTCATCTCATTCCCTTACAGCTTCGGGCAGGTTCTTTGGTGGAGGATGCGGGGCGGTTCCAATCTACCAGCGCTCTGTGAGTGAGAGCCGCCCCAGGAGGGACTCCACCATCTATCTTGCGTATCTGGATGGCTTCGGGTGGAGTAGTGGACATGCCCTAACGGCCTCCTTGGGAGCCTTCCCATCCTTTCTGGTAACAAGATGCGCTATAAATAAATATGTCATTTGAAAATCCTGCTCTGCTCTCTGGGTCCCACTTAGTGTCAGCTGACCAGGTCTAGCTGCCCTTTTCTTCAGGCATCTGACGATTTCTACCCCCTTCTATACCCCTCAGGGAGGCAGGGGCAGTCTCTGCTCTGCTCTTTTCAAAGGAGGAGGGGAGGAGAGAGAAAAAGCCTTCTGAGTTTGTAAGTGAGGATTCAGGGGTACCCCGAGGTTCCCAACACTGGAGCTGCACTCCTCTCCCCTCTCCCTTCTCTTCTCCCTCCCTCTCCTGAGGACAGCTAAGCATCCAGGCCCACTGTATCCACCTTTGAAGACAACCTGCGGCTTCTGATTCCCATTCCCAGTAGCTGGCAGTAGCTGGGGAGTGCTCTGTGACTTAGCCTCAGTTTCATGCTCTGCAAAATAGGTGGATCCTTCAGGCTTGTCTTTCACAGCTGCTGGGAGGGGTTGGGAGAGAAGTTCTTTCCACAGATGTCCTGAGTACAACAGGGTGGCTGCTGTAATATGGCTGGGTCCCTGTTTTGGGGGCAGGTCTCCACGGGAGAACTGAGACGAGTTAACTTACTGGGCCTCAGCTTCTTGGTCTGAAGAATGGAAATAACAAATGTTTCTCCTTTCTTTAATTTTTTTTTTTGGTGTGTGTATTATGGGAATCGAACACACGATTTCTCACACGCTGGGCAACTGTCTCCGCACTGTCGCTACAACTCCTTTAGGTAAAAATATTGTATTATTTAGAATTTTATTATTCTGTTCCTGGAGCCGGCGTTACAGGTGGTTGTGGGTGCTGAGAACCAAACTTAGGTCCTTCTTCAGAAGATCAGCCAGTGCTCTTAACCACAAAACCCGCTCTCAGCCCCTCTGTTCTTCGAGACAGGATGTCATGGAACCCAGGTAGACCTTGAATCACTGTGTAGCTGAGGACACTTTGAACTTCTGGTTCCTCTGCTTCCACCTTTTAGGAGCTGGCTTGACCAGCATAGGCCACTGTGCCTGATTTATGTGGACTTCCTGAATGCTAGGCAAACATTCCACTCACTGAGAGATAACCCCATCCTCCTTAATTTACTTTTTTTTTTTTGTGAGACAGGGTCTTACTAAGTTGCTCTGCTGGCTTTGAACTCACTGCGCAGCCCAGACAGACCTTGAACTTGGGATCCTCCTGCCTCAACCTCCCTAGTAGCTGTGATAAGATGCCTGAATCGACTTCTTACCAGTTGCTGTAGGCGAAAAGACTTAATGCAAACACTGCACACAGTGGTGCTCAGTTCACCTTAGTAATGATGCCCTGTCCACAGTGGTTTTAAGCTGTCATTAAGGTGACTCGTCCGAGTCCCCACCTCAAACACAGTACACTAGGTGAGATCAGAGCCCCAGGGCCGCTGACAACACTATCAACCGCATAGGAAAAGACTGCAGACGCGGAGGATAACACAGATGGCCCTTCGTTCGTTTGGAGGCCTTCCTTGTTCTAGGTGTGCCTGAGGCGATGGGAGAGGATCCTGGCTCTCACTCCTCCCTGTGCTGGCTTTTTGGGAGGTCTGTCTCCACCCCATAACCTCTGAGAGGAGCGCACATCCGCTTTGTCCCAGCACTGGGAAAGTGGCAGTCAGTCCTCATCCCACGCAGAAACTGCGACCCATTCTGCTCCCAGGAGGAGCATGGGTTTCTCCTGGGAGGGAGGTGGCTGTCTCCAACTCCTTCCTCCACACCCCGGGATTTGAACACTTATGAAACCTGGTTGGAACCTCTCCTCTTCTCTGTGACACCCACTCCTCCCAGGCTCCCCCACCGGGTCAGGTCTTCCGAGGACCGAGCTTCCGCACGAGGGCGCATCCGCTCCTAGGCTCTGGGGACTCCTGGCCTTTGAGCCGCAGTCCTGGAAAGGCCAGGAAGCGCCCCTGCGCGAGGACCCCCCCCCCCACACACACACAGATAAGGCCCTTCTGGGCTATGACTGTGTCCCCACGATGCAGACCGCGCCGGGTCGGACCTGGTGCACTGGCTCCAGCCTCCTGCAGACACTGCCAACCGCCGGCCCGCGCCCCCAAACTGCAGAAGCAACTCCGCTGAAGGTCTACGCTTTCTATCCTTTGCTATCCGCGCCCCGCCCACCTGCCGGGCGTGTCTCCGCCTTCGTCCATCCCACGCCTAAAGTGGGCGGTGTTTATTATTGTTGGGATTCAAGCTCACATTTGCATGAGGGTTCCGAAGACAGGTCAGGACGTCTTATCGGGGCGCGCCTTTCGGAAGGGTCAAGGGTTCGTGCTGGATTTAGGGTCCTGGACAGCTCTGTAATTGGCGGGGGATGTGGAGGTGAAGGAGGGAATTGCAGGGAGGCTCTGGTTTATCTCTGGGTCTGGGTCTGGATCTTTTTAAAGGGGGTTCAGAATCGAGGAACCTGGGTTGCCAAGGTGAGGCTGCTGACGCTCACCTTTCACCCCAGAATTATAAAGATTATTCTGGTGAAGGCCAGGATTCGGAGACAAACACACTCCGACCCCTTCGGCATCCCCCCAGACCCAGGACCTTGGCGGTAGTTAGGAGAGCCTCCCTCCTGGACTCAGATTAGAAATGCTGCACCCACAGAGGGAGACAGAGTTGGGGAGGGCCAACATTCCTGGACATTCCTGCGGGCCCACCTTTCACCAAAATAGTCCCTCGCCCCCCAACCGGGAGGGAAACTTTCATTTCCTATTTCCTTACTGACTTCTCTGCGGTGGTGGGATGTTAGGACATCACGACCCTGAAGGCTGGATTCTGGATTCCTAGCTTTCTAGGGGGAGGAGCATCATCCCTCTTCTCCAGGTTCAGAGGCCGTCTGAGGACCCGCCACTGGTCCAAGCCTGGCACTCAGTGTGCTTCCCCCTCCAGTAGGTGGAAGAAGGCTATTTCTTTACCTACTGGCTCCCCACGTACTTCCTCTTCTATGGCAAGTTCCTGGAGTGTGGGGGTGGGCAGCGGCTACTAATTTCTTCACCCTGTTTCTACTTCCTTTCAAGGAATACTCGTGAGCAGAGGCTAGTTACACAAGGCTAACCTGTGTCCCTACCTACCCCATGGGAGGGGAGGCACTTGGGGAGATGGCTCCTTTGGAATGAACATCATTCGAAGTTTGATGTGGCTAAGTGTAAAATGAGACGGGTGTGGGGGATGCTTGCACCCCTGGGTGGGTGGGGGCTACATGCAGGCTTCGCAAATGCTTAATGTAATCACCAGCCAGCTGTGCACACTTGTAAAGCTGTTGTAACCCCCCTCCTTGTTATAAACAGGAAAGCACAGAGTATGGAGCTAAAGACCCATATTCACGAACACCAGCTCCCCGCCAGCTGCCACCCCCCCCCCTTTATGGTGTGCCAAACCAGAAAGACCTTAGTTTCCTCTCCCCAACTTTCCAAGGGGGGTGGTCCTTTCAATCTTTAGTGGAGCTAGAAACCAAGCACTGTCGGTCTACAGCTTCCCAGAGCGCTCTACCTTCCCCACCCAAAAAGGCTGGCTCCGGGATTCACTTCTTTCCTTTGAATGTCCCAGGCCCTGCTCTGTGGGGCCTCTCAGGACAGTAGTCCCTATGTGGTCACCTCAGCGCCATGGGGGTGTGTCTAGTGTCTTCCAGCTCCCCACAATGCAGAGAAGGGTGCTATCTCTACATTGTCTATTAAACTTTGGGAAATAAAAGATCTTTTGCGGGAGGATCCCCCAGACCAGCCTTAAAATGTACCCCTTTGCTTCCCCCACCCCCATCTCCATCCCTCCTTCCTGGCTCAGCAGACTCAGCTCAGGGAGAGCCACCCGTCCTCCACATCCTGCCTCGCTGACTGTGTGCTTACAGCGTCAAGGGGTGGACGTGGTATTTCAAACATCAGATCAGTGCGTTTATATATTGGGTGCCCGGAAATTTTTCCAAATAAACACAGCTTGATTCAACTTGGGTGGGCGGACTTATCAACAGACTAATTCTATAAACAAATGAGGAATAGCCCCGAAACCGATTGGTTGGTATCAAAAAGACACGTGGAGGGAAGAGCTGGGAGATTTTCAGCAATGAAATTTTAATTAATGTGGGTGGGCTGAGAACACAAGGACTGTTTATCATAGACAATTTATTTTCCAGCGCTAAGTCAACACATAATAGCAAACTTACAACAATTATTTAACATTTTTAAAGCCATGAAGAAGGGCCAGAGCGCACAGCGGCTGGGGAGAGCGGCGGATCGCAGGGCAGACACACGGAGGGCTCCCCAGGAGGGCCCTGGCGCGGGGAGAAGTCCCTAGGCCGCCCCGGTGGAGCGCAGAGGCTGCTGTCGCCATGAGCCACCTCTTCAGTCCCCCGCTGGCCGCTCTGGCCGCTTCGCCGCTGCTGTACGTATACAGCCCCGAAAGGCCCGGGGTGCCCCTGGCCTTCGCCCCTGCCGCTGCGCTGGTCGGCCCTGGCCGCGCCGAGCCGCCGCAGAAGCCACCCTACAGCTACATCGCCCTCATCGCCATGGCGATCCAGGACGCGCCGGAGCAGAGGGTCACCCTGAACGGCATCTACCAGTTCATCATGGACCGCTTCCCCTTCTACCACGACAACCGCCAGGGCTGGCAGAACAGCATCCGCCACAACCTGTCGCTCAACCAGTGCTTCGTGAAGGTGCCGCGCGAGAAGGGGAGGCCGGGCAAGGGCAGCTACTGGACGCTGGACCCTCGCTGCCTGGACATGTTCGAGAACGGCAACTACCGGCGCAGGAAGAGGAAGCCCAAGCCCGCCGCGGGTTCCCCAGAGGCCAAGCGCTCCCGGGCCGAGCCGCTGGAGCCCGAGGTGGGCTGCGATGCAGGGTGCCCGGGCCTGGCCACTACACGCCCGCCGCAGGCGCCTAATGTCGCCCAGTCCCCGGCGGGAGGCACCGCGGGGCCCGCACCCCTTCCCTGGCCGGGCCCTGAGCCCCGGGATCCCGACGCGGACGACACAGCCCAGGGCGCAGGGGCAGTGGAGAGAGACCAGTGTGAGCGCACGGTGCACCGCCCGGGGTCCCCTCTGCGCCCTGCCCCCAGCGGCTCCCCCAAGGGTTCCAAGTCCAAGAGCTTCAGCATCGACAGCATCTTGGCCGGGAGGCCAAAGCCGGCCTCGGGGGCCGAGGC
The DNA here is from genome assembly GCA_026225945.1 of Cricetomys ansorgei. NCBI lineage: Eukaryota > Metazoa > Chordata > Mammalia > Rodentia > Nesomyidae > Cricetomys > Cricetomys ansorgei. Next base: position 1,964,972 of record JAMJFZ010002811.1, read on the forward strand.
CCCGGGGGTCCCCAAGCTGGGGTCCGGAGTGCTGGATGCCTCGCTGCTGGCCTCTTCCTCCGGCCTACCGCCACCCTTCAACGCTTCGCTGGTGTTCGACCCGCACGTCCAGGGCGGCTTTTCCCAGCTGGGGATCCCCTTCCTTTCCTATTTCCCTCTGCAGGTCCCTGAAGCCGCTGGGCTTCGTTGCTTCCAATAAGGCGGATCAGCTGTTGCTTCCCCCGCTCCGCAAGCCCCCACCTCCAGCGAGCCAAGGCCCGGGTTCTCGCTTTACCCGTGGGGGCGGGTGAAGAAGTCGCTTTGGTCTCTGTCTTGGCGACTGTGGGTTTGAAGGAGCCTATCCATGCCTGCCAAACTCGGTGCACTGGGGGCCACGCACGTCTGACTGCCTTCTCCAAAGATGATTTAACCAGCCACCGGGGCAGCTTTGCAGACTTAAAAGACAGGTCCAGGAGAGGACAAGATCACCCCATCAGCGCTCACAATCCATCACCCCCACCCCTGCCGCGTTGGCCTCTGTGTTGTACACAGGTCCTCACTCTGACCTGGGTCCCCTCTGACCCTGAGGGCAGGACTTACAGACACAGCAAGCATTTCTACATGGAGGTTCTACTGGACCACGGGAGGCTCAGCCGGCTCTGTGTGTCCTAGCCTTCTTTTGATGGTGGGAGCTTGCATCCTGGGCGCTGGGGATGGTCGTGCTCTCCAGGATCTGGGAGGGAATGTCGGGTTAACAATCACAACTAAGGTTAAGAGAAACCAGGCAGAGCAGCAGCACTCAGTATGAACAGATAAACCTAGACAGTAAAACAGTCATTTATTCTTGGCTAATAAACCAAGCTCCTCTTAGGATGGCTACCAGCTTCTTTTAAGGCACCCCGGGTTTGGCATGCACCCACGGCCTTACGGTGGCCTTAGAGTTCGTTCTCAGCACAGTCCTCTGTCAGCTTCTGCTTTTCTTTTTAAGGAACCAAAAGATTTCAGGGCACACGGGAGGGTATATGAGGAGGGAATACCCCTCAAGGTCAGAATCTTTATTTCTATCACTTTTTTCAAGATCTAATCCCCCTCACCCCCACTTTCCAGAATCACATAGTAAGAAACTCCATGTAATCAGAAAGGCTGGGGAGAAGCACACTCCTGGGAGTGTGGGCCGGAAGAGCCCGTCTCCAGGCTTGATGGGGAATCTCTCCAGACAGAGCCAGTGCTAGCCCAAGTCAGTGGCCCCCCTCCAGGCTTCTGCAGGGGAATCTGGATCCTGATCTTAAATAAACACATAAGAGGTGACGTGTGTGTGTGTGTGGTGTGTGTGTGTGTGTGTGTGTGTGTGTGTGTGTGGTGTATGTGTGTGTGTGTGTGTGTGGTGTGTGTGTGTGTGGTGTATGTGTGTGTGTGTGTGTGGTGTATATGTGTGTGTGTGTATGTGTGTGTGTATGGTGTGTGTGTGTGTGTGTGTGTGGTGTGTGTGTGTGTGTGTGGTGTATGTGTGTGTGTGTGTGTGGTGTATATGTGTGTGTGTGTGTATGTGTATGTGTGTGTATGTGTGTGTGTATGGTTGTGTGTGTGTGTGTGTGTGGTGTATGTGTGTATGTGTGTGTGTGTATGTGTGGTGTGTGTATGGTTGTGTGTGTGTGTGTATGTGTGTATGTGTGTGTGTGTGTGTCTGTGTGTGTGTAACCAACAAAGATCCAGCTAAGACAACTGAGTTGGTTACAGTTCAGTCCAGTTTCCATCTTCTGGGGAAACGCCCAGACCTTTATGGTGTCTGTGTTTAAGTTTTCTAATGGGTTCTGAAACTTGACTTCCTGAGGAACTAAGGAACTAGTCTTTTCATCTGGGGTAAGAAAGGCACAAAAACGAAGAATTCCTAGACATAGGCTCAGAGTAGTCTCACAACAACCAAGGCATGCCACGTCAGATCTGTAACTTCAGCATTTTCGAAGCTGAGGCAGAAGGATTGCTGTGAGTTTAAGGCTAGCCTGGGCTACAGAGTTAGGCCTGTCTCAAACCAACAAAAGGAAGAAAAAAAAAAAGCAAAAACCAACCAAACAACCACCTCCCAGGACTTGCACAAAAAATGCTTAGGCCGGCTCAAGTCCCCTGCTGGTCAGCGCTGGGAAACACATTTTGGGCAAAGGCTATCAGGCAGTCACAGAATGGATCTCTGTGGTCTTTCAGCCCAATCCCGGTCCCACCAGGTCTGCGGGGGAGATGTGGAGGACTGCACAGCCTCTCTATCCGAAGGGCTCTGCTGAGACCCCAGGATGGATCCAGGAGGCCTCGGCTGACTAGGGTGCAGCAGGCGCCTGCCCTTGGATGTTTCCCGTGTGCTCAGCCTCTGAATAAAGGTTGCTTTTCCATTAACCTCTCACTGACTGGCTCAGTGGGTTATGGGGACATGAAGAAACAGTTTAGAAGAAAAGAGAGAGTGGGATTATATCCTGGAACCTAGTCAGCATCTTTGTCAAGACAAGCTGCAGAGGAGAGATGAGAAACTCCACCGAGCCCTGGAGGGGACTGAATAGCAGAACGAGTGGGCAGTTCTGCAGTACTGGATGCTTTCAGTTTTTTCTTTTCCTTCTTGTGTTTGACATGCTGGTGTGTGTGTGTGTGTGTGTGTGTGTTGATTTGTGACAACCGACTTTTGGAGAAACAACTGATGTCACACTGCTGTTCTTAGAAGGTGGTATTTTAGGGTTATAACTCAAAAAGCGTCTGCGAGAACATTACTTTTAAGGGGTAGACAGACACAAGGGGATGTATCTAGTTTGCGTGTTTACTATTCGGTTCCAGATTTCAACGAGCACAGAAGCTCTGGAGGATGGACCATGAGGATGTCTGCTCTCCAGTCTCTGTCAGTCTCTGCGCGTTTCTTTCCTTCCTAGGAGAAAGGGCGCTGCATTCTCGCTAAACAAATGACTGCTCTAATGTCCCAATGTATAATTGGCTCAGTATTATAGATGATGATGATGATGATGCTTCAGCTAGACCAAGAAATGGTTTCAGGTCAGGCATGGTGGAGTGCACAGGTAATCCTAGTACTCAGGAGGAAGAGGCAGGCAGGTTGATCTCCTAATTCAAGGCCAGCCTTGTCTGTTGGTCTACATAGGAATTCCAGGCTTTACACAGTGAGTTCCTGCATTCTTAAAAAAAAAAACCAAAAAATTCTGCTAGTAATTAAGACAGCACTCCAGTTGTGTTTAGTGGAAAGCAGAAGCTGGAGACTGTGATCCCACTCTCATGCAAACAGAAGGTCATCTCTTTCCACGGAACAAAGGGGCGGAGGCAGCTTAGTTTTTCCTCTGATAGCCTTGTATCCCTCTCTCTCTCTGTGTGTTTCTTACTGTCTGTCTGTCTTTGTATCGTCTCTCTGTGTCTCTGCTTGCCTGCCTGTCTCTCTTTCACATGTGCAGACGAGTCTACAGGATATGTTGACAGGTATATTAATGATGGATGTGTGCACTTATGTGTACATGCATGCCTGTGTGTACGTGTACATGTAAATCTCTATATCTATATATCTGTGCAGCATACGTGGGCACTCAGAGACTTTAGCACATAGCTGGGACTCGGATCAAGTGATGAATTCTGTGACTTTAAATATGACTTTATTTTTAATCTCGTGTGTGTTTGTATATGTGCATGTATGTGTGTGTGTGCATGTTCATGGGCATGAATGTGGTCGTATGTATGCTTCGGCTTGCATGTGAAGGTGGAAGGACAAGTTCTGGTGTCAGTCTCCATCTTCTGTCTTGTTTGAAGCAGAGTGTCTCTTGTTGTTTACTTCTGCGTACACAGGGCTCGCTGACCCACCAGCGTCTGGAGTCTCCTAACCCCACCTCCCGTCTCTCTGCGGAAGAGCTGGAAATCATAGATGCCTGCTTTACAGCATCTGGCTTTTTATGGGTTCTGGGGATTTGAACTCGAGTCCTCATTCAAATTTGCTCACCAAACATTTACCCACAGAATCACCTCCCCAGTGCTGTAAATGACTTTCCAGGTTCACTTCCCATATAGTTCTGACTAGGGACAGATCACCCATGCCTCTCCTTTACCATGACAAGACTAACCCAGGCCTTGAGTCTCAGAAGGCACCCTGACCCTGAGGCCATTGTCACTTTGATCAGTAGAGACTTTTGTAGACCAGTTTTGGATGCTTTGGGGGTTATGATCAAGACCTGTTCAGTGCATTCAGGGTGTGCCCACTAGCTCCAGCCATTCCCATACGGACCCGGGACTCTGTGTGTGTCCTCATTTTAGGGAGTGGTCAGGGACTCTGTCATGTGTGAGTTCAAGAAGAGACGGCAGATGGTGACTATTATGGCTAGAGCCGGGGCTGGCCTGCACCCATGTTGGCGGCCTAAAGTTTCCACCACGGAAAGCTATACGTGAGAAAATCGATGGAGAGGCACAGTGTTGAGCAAGGTCCTGCCTCACAGAGCCTAGAATCATGGTTGTTTCATAGAGTATAAAAGATCAACGATGCAATCACCTGTTATCAAAAAAGGAAGAATAGGAGCCTGTGGGAAAAGTAGTTTTGCTGTGCATTCAAAGCAGTTTAAGCAGAATCCAGGACCCAGTGGTCTGCCATTCTGCTCCTGCCACAAGAGCCCAGGCCCGGGGTCTGCGGGCCCGAAGAGATGCCTACGGTGACTTGGGAGGGCCTGCAGGGAGAAGCGAGACTTGCCGGGAGAGAGGTCCTGCCTCTTCAAATGGCATCCAAGTGCCAGTGGCCCTGGGACAGATGGACCTGTGGCTCATAGGTCAGATTGCACGTTGGGGTTTGGGGCCTTTGATTTTGTGGCGTCCTTATTTATACTGGTACTGGGTGAGGAGGAGGAAGGGGAGGCTGTGGGGTAAAGGTTGATCTCAAGCTTCTTTTTCTATCAGGTCTGAGAATCAGGGTCCCGAGGAAATTGAAGCACATTTGAAATCAATGACAGAGATCATATTGTGAGGGACGAGGGTCATGTGAGGAAAGCAGAGGTGTCCGTAGGTGAGGGTGCCATCCACCTTCCCCTCCCCTCCAGCACCACCCCAGCAACCCCACCCCTCACCCATTCCCCTTGGCCTGCCTTATGCCACCAATACCTCTGATTGGCTGCAACCTGCCCATAGTTCCAGCCACAAGGAAAATCAGGTAACAGGGCTTATAGAAGATGAACTCTATACTCACTGCATGCTTGGGACGGAGCAGGCCTGTGCCAGCACAAGGGTGTGGGAAGGAAGCGTGAATAATAGACAGGGATCCGTCCTGAGCCAGCCAGTGGCTGCTGTTCTAACCACAGCTATGACATTCAAGAGCAAGACTGGGATGCTTCAGATGATGCCTGGCTGCACCCTGACTTCCTGGAGACTGGGCCCCTTCTGGGCAAGCTTCCAAGAGGACACATCAGCTCTAGACATGAATATAGAGTCCCTTAGGTGGGCAAGGTCTGGAGCTGGATATGGCTGCCAGGGGTCACACCTTGGACTCTTCAGTCTCCACCCTTACGCCTCAGAGCCAGGGAGGGGGTTGCTGAGTTGGGAAGGTTGGATTGGACTGTGTTTGACTTTTCTTAGTTTGTCATGACTAACTAAGCTCATGGGAGCTTTCTAGATGTGATGGTCTCCACACTGCCCTTCCAGAATGTGTGTCCACAGATAGCGATACATCTGGCAGCATAGAGGAGGAAGGGTATGATGGTGTCTCGGCTGCTGTGCCGTGTCTCCCCCAAGCCATCTTGGAGGGGGTAGGACCGCACCCTGGTGCTCACGGGTCAGGTGGACATGGACAGAGCCGACTTTCAGTGGTGACTCACATCCTCATGATGTGTAGTGGGAGAACCTGTAAGCCTCAGACTATTTTAGACACCCAGGTCTCATACCCTTACTGTGTAGCTGGCTACCCTCCGCCACCCATTGCCCCACTCTTTGGACATTTTTTTCTACCTCTGGATCCTCCTGCCACCAACTTCCCACCTATGTCTCACCCATGGGTACTCGATGTTTGGGCAATGTGGGAAGGAGGCGTTCACTGTATCTAGAGAAGTCAAGAGACCCAGCTCCACCTTGACTTACTACTGATTTTGGCAAAGCCACCAAACTCTCTTGACTTTTGTCACATGTTCAGTGGAGAAAATATTCACCAGTGCCTCTACCCCACAGAGCTATTACAAGCAGTGACCAACAGATAGGCACAAGTCCACTGCCCCTGGATTATCTGCTTTGGCTTAGTCAGGGTTAAGGTGGGTGATGTGTAGGAGAGACTCCAACCCAACCTCTACCAGAGACTTCTGAGTCTTGGGACAGTCTCTGGAACAACAGCTCTGCCAAAGGGCTGCAGTTTGCAGGCTGCCCATCCACTCCCACAACACGAGCAGGCTCAGGCTAGCCCATGGAATCTCTTTGTTGCATTTCCTTTATCTCTTGGGATGGGCTGAGCATGTGAACACAACATACAAAGCAAAAGAAGTTGCTGGCTCAGCAGGGGATGACAGCAGGGGACATCGGGAAGGGGGACCGGTTCCCAGGGACTGCAGAATGAAAGCCCTGTGCACTTCCGTGCTGTGTCTAGGCAGCATGAGGGCTCTAAGGCCATTTCCGGGGACTTGAGGTCTAGCCTTGTGAGGTCACAGATTCACAGAAGCCCTTTGTTTCTGCCCCAGCGCTGAGGCCCTCCTTGAGATACCCTTCTCCTGTGAAGGGGACCTGAAGCGGACTTTTGCTAAACCCTTCCATCTCATGGCCCGCCTTATAAAGAACATGGATTTTCAGTACTGCAGCTAAATATAGCAAGGGCTTGATCAGCGAGAACGCTTTTAGAAAGCACATTACAAATCAGGAATGTTTGGGAGAAATAAACTTTCCCACATTTTTGGACTTGGCGTTGGCACTATGTGCTCTGTCTTCGGCACAGGATGGTGGCGGTGACGATAGCCCATATGGGTACTGCCCAGAGCCCTGCTGGTGCCTGAGGACACTTTGTAAGGGCGAGGCACTCTCTGGGGGGAGGACAGCACTGCATGCGTCTCTGTAGGAGCCACTTAGCCAGCAAGGAAGTCAGATGCAAGAAACAAACTTAACCCTGGCGTTCTGCTTCTTGTCTCTGCTAGTTTTCTCCAAGGCATCTGTTGAGATGAGGTCACAGCCACGAGGCCCTGGACCTCCTACTCTGATCAGTGATGGCTTCCTAGTGTCTGTGTCCTGTCCCCAGAGGTCAGAGTCAGCTGGTGGTGGGACCAGATAGCCGAAGTTTTGCTTTTAATCACTTTTTTAAAAGATGTATTTTTATTTTATGTGTATGGGTGTTTTGACTGCGTGCATGTCTGTGCGTCATGTGTGTGCTGTGCCCACAGGCCAGAAGAGGCCGCTGGATCCTCCAGAACTGGATTGACAGATGCTTGAGAGACACCATGTAGGTGCTAGGAACCGAACCCAGGTCCTCTGAAAGAGCAGCCCATCTTCTTTAATGCTGAGTCTTAAGCCCTTATGGATGAGATTTTAGAAGCTCCTGAGTGACCCTGCAGATTTTGCAGCCAGCAGGGAGAGCCACTGCAGGGATAGGCAAGGCTGGATTTTAGGGCAAGGGGTCAGAGGGTCGCCAACCACAGATGACTTTATTTTCCTATGCTATCACTTGTACACCTTTTACATGTGACCTAACAATTGCATGCAATTCACATTTGGCCTCATTAGGTTCCGAGGCTCTGTGAGCTCAGCCGTCCTTCTTTCTTGTCTTTGCTCTCTCTGGTGACATACATGAGCTGCAGAAGCACTGAAGAGAGAGAAACCCTCGCTTCATGTCACCTGGAAGGTCCAGGAGGGTGCCTAGCGTTCCCGAAGCTGTTCTTTCATATGTAGCTGTGTGCGTGTAATGGTTTGTTTTTCTTTTCTTTTTGTGTGTGGTACAAGAAATGGGTCCTAGGACCTCGATAGGCAAGTGTTCTTCCATGGAGCTACATCCCAAGAACGTATGTGGATGTTCACGTCATCAAGTTCTCCCATTGCTGTCGTCATCTTTGTTGTCCTCCTCACCACCATTATTGCTACCTCCTCCACTGTTATTACCATTGTCAGCATCAGCACCATCACCACCACCTCCATGACTATCACCACCATCATCACCATCACCATCATCGCCATCATCTCCACCATCATCATCATCGCCATCATCACCATCATCACCACCATCACCATCACCATCATCATCACCACCATCATCACCATCATCTCCACCATCATCATCATCACCATCATCACCATCATCACCACCATCACCATCACCATCATCATCACCACCATCACCACCACCATCTCCACCATCACCATCATCACCATCATCACCACCATCACCACCACCATCTCCACCATCACCATCACCACCATCACCACCATCATCACCATCACCATCATCGCCATCATCTCCACCATCATCACCATCATCACCATCATCACCACCATCATCACCATCATCACCATCATCACCATCATCACCATCATCATCACCATCATCACCATCATCACCATCATCACCATCATCACCACCATCACCACCATCATCACCACCATCATCACCATCACCATCATCGCCATCATCTCCACCATCATCACATCATCACCAGCTGCATCACCGTCATCACTGTCACCATAATCAAAATGCATTAACCATTTCCTGAGAAGCGCAAAAATCTCTGGATGCAACGACTCGTTCCTGCTGCTGCCTGCTGTGGAGAGAGATGAACAAGAGGACATGAATTAACTCAGTGTTTTTTTTTCTGTTGATGCAGGATCGTGCAAGGAAATGTACAGGAACATGAGAAAATTATTTTGTCCAAGAATTTCTTCTTAAAAAATTAGATCACAGGGCTGTAGAGATGGCTCAGCAGTTGGGAGCAATTGCTGCTCACGCAGAGGACCCAGGTTCAGTTCCCAGCACTGACACTGGGTGGTTCATAACCTGCAACTCTAGCTCCAAAGCATCTGATGCCCTTTTCTAGCCTCGGCTGGCGCTAAGCACTCACAGGGCGGGTGCACATATCGACACGTAAGCAGACACTAAACACGTGCAGTTTTTGAAAATCTTTAAAAATTAAAGCCAGGGTGGGGTGTGTGTGGAGGTACACACCTTTAATCCCAGCACTAGAGAGGCAAGCTAAGTGGATCTCTGTGAGTTCAAGGCCAGCCTGGTCTACAGAGTGAGTTCCAGGACAGCCAGTGAGTTACAACAGAGAAACCCTGTCTCGAAAAACAAAAACAAAAATTAAATCAGAGGACACAGTCATATGTTCTCTCTCTGGTGTGTGTGCCTGTGTGTGTGTGCCTGTGTGTGTGTGTGTGCCTGTGTGTGTGTGTGTGTGTGTGTGTGTGTGATATGTGAAGCACATACGTGCCACAGTCCATGTGGAGGTAGAGACACTTCTGTGGAGGTGGTTTTCTCCTTCCGCCTTTACGTGGGTTTCAGGAATAGAACTCAAGTTGTCAGACTTGAGCACTGAACATCTTTACCTGCTGAGCTGTCTTGCTGGCTCAAAAATTCTCATGTCCATTTTAATTTTTTTCATTCACTTTTAACCATTCTTATAAAAAGTTTTCGTATACACCACCCTCCTCCCCGGGGGTCAGATATGTCCAACACATGTAGTCACTTAAAAAAATCTGCCATAAAGGGCCAGGGAGACGGATCAATGGGTAGAAGTACTTGGCACACAGCCTGTCGATCAGAGCTCAGAGCCCTGGAACCCACATACAAAGCCAGACGCGGTGATGCACACCCTTTGTCCAAACGCTCCTGTGGCAAGCTAGGAAGCAGAGGCAAGGAAGATAGACCAGAGGCTGGCGAACAGCTAGCCTGGAGTACATAGCACAGTAGCAGGGACAAGAGAGAACGCAACAAGCAACAAATGCAACAAGGGGGAAGGCTAGGGCCAGCTCCTGAAAGTTGTCCTCTGACTGCCACACATGAAGAGGAGGATCCTCCATAAAAAGCTTTTGACTGTGTAAGTTGCATGTGAAATATGATTAAATTATGATGAATTTAACATTCACACTTGGTGCTTACGCCCAAGATAACTCACACGCAAACATCTCAAGATCCGGACAAAATCCCAAACAAGAGCCCCTCCCTCCAGTCCCAAGCTCTCGGATAAGGGTCCTCTCCCTGCGGTGCTGAGGTTTGGCTGGCTGCATGAAATCCCCTTTGTGAGCTCTCAACACTGGACGGAACAAACTTCTACCATTTTTGTCTCCCTGTGACAGGTTCACAGAAGTCTGGAATCCCCTTTCCCTTCTGTTACTCTTTGTGTAGCAGGGGAGGGAGGCAAGGCTGTGGCACAGGGCAGGGAGGCAGGGCTGTGGTGCAGGGGAGGGAGGCAGGGCTGTGGTGCAGGGGAGGGAGGCAGGGCTGTGGTGCAGGGCTGTGGTGCAGGGGAGGGAGGCAGGGCTGTGGTGCAGGGGAGGGAGGCAGTGCTGTGGCGCAGGGCAGGGAGGCAGGGCTGTGGTGCAGGGCTGTGGTGCAGGGGAGGGAGGCAGGGCTGTGGTGCAGGGCTGTGGTGCAGGGCAGGGAGGCAGGGCTGTGGCGCAGGGGAGAGAGGCAGGGCTGTGGTGCAGGGCTGTGGTGCAGGGGAGGGAGGCAGGGCTGTGGCGCAGGGGAGAGAGGCAGGGCTGTGGTGCAGGGCTGTGGTGCAGGGGAGGGAGACAGGGCTGTGGTGCAGGGCTGTGGCGCAGGGCAGGGAGGCAGGGCTGTGGCGCAGGGCAGGGAGGCAGGGCCTGAAGAGCACAGGCAGTGTGCCGTTCCACCTGTTTCATTGTTTCCCTCTGACCTCTAACTGCAGTTCTGGAGCTCCGGGAGGTGAACAGCACCTCTGAACTGGTGTCCGTTTTCCTTCTAGACCATTGAGCCAAATGGGAACGCTTCAACAATGGGTAGTGGCCACATTTAAAAAGTGAAAACAAGCAACTGAAACTAATTTTAGCAATGCATTTGATTTAACCTCAAATATCCGACCTCACCTATCAAAATATTGCCATTTCATTGGGTAATTTAGTATGAAGAATTATTGAGATATTTTACTTTTTTTTTGTGCTAAGTCTTTGAAATCCTGTTTGTACTTGGTGTACACAGGAACTCTTAATTGAGACAAACCATGTTTTCCACACTCAGGGGCAGTGGAGTCTTACACGTCATGGCTGACAGGATATGGCAGGCACTACCTTAGTTTGATGGGTGCTTTTGTAGAATTCGGCAAGTCTTTGCAGCTCTTATCCATTATGGTAGCTTGAATGAGAAATATCCCCCATAGGCTCAGCTATTTGAATAATTGTCCCCAGGTGGTGGCGCTGTTTCATCCAACAGGCGATGAGGAGGTCCAACCGTGCTGGAGGAAATGCATCACCAGGGGTGGCTTCCAGAGCTTAAGGCCTCACACCCTTTCTAGTTGATTGTCTCTGTGCTTGTGGTACACGATGTGGTCGCTCACTTTCCTGCTTCTGCCACCATGACTGCTGCTTTCTGCCATGCTTCCCCAAAGACAATGGAATCGTATCTCTCTGGAATCATGAGCCTAAATAAGATCTTTCTTCTATGAGATGCTTGGTTGTGTTTTATTATCACAGCAACAGAAAAGTAGCCAGGACACACATCACCACCACTATTATCATCACCACCACCATCATCACCATCACCACCACCACCACCACCACCATCATCACCATCATCACCATCACCACCACCATCACCACCATCACCACCACCACCACCATCATCACCATCATCACCATCACCATCACCACCATCACCACCACCACCACCATCATCATCACCGTCATCATCACCATCACCACCACCATCACCACCACCATCACCACCATCATCACCATCATCACCACCATCAGCACCATCACCATCACCACCATCACCATCACCACCACCATCACCACCATCATCACCATCATCACCACCATCACCACCATCACCATCACCACCATCATCACCACCACCATCACTACCACCATCACCATCACCATCACCAGCATCATCACCACCACCACCATCATCACCACCAGCATCACCATCACCACCACCACCACAATCACCACCACCATCATCACCACCATCACCACCACCACCACCATCACCACCATCACCACCACCACCACCATCACCACCACCATCATCATCACCACCATCACCACCACCACCATCACCACCACCACCATCACGACCATCATCATCACTAACACTATCAGCATCATCTTCATTACACCACTACAACCATTTTCATCACCACCATCATCACCCCCATCACCATCATCACCCCCATCAGCAAGAAATTGCTCAGGGAGCTTGATAGTAGTGTGCTTGTCTAGCATGTGTGAGGCTCTGGGTTAAATCCTTAGCACCAAAAATAAAAAAAGAAAGAAATGGCTTTGTCTTAAGTTTCCACCTTTCTGCTCAGCTGTCCCATGAGCAGCATTACTAGGATGAAGGCTCTGTCATCGTCACCCCCAGGAGGCCTGTATCTCCCGCTTGAGGGGAAGCACATACAGATGATGTTTGTAGGATTAGTACCCAGCCCAGTGGCCAAGTAGGGAATATATCTTCACTCACCTCAGAGAAGCCACCGACCCCCAAAAAAACTTCCGTAGTCAGTGTTTGGTGCCCATGTGCCTTCTTGGGCCCCTGGTGATGACCTCACCATGGAGCCAGGAGTGGATATGAACTCTCTCCCTAGGCATTAAGAGTGGAGGGATTTGGGCTCCAGTGCGAGGACAGGACAGTGCGGCCCAGTGAAAACCAGACAGTACTCATCGATCCTGTGTATGACTGGGGTGAGACCCTCCCTGAGGAGTCAAAGACCTCACTGGCAACACCCTTCCTGGAGGGATAGGAATCCTGGATGCTGCCACCTCTGGGTTTCCAGGCATTCCAGTGGGTTCCATCACCTGCTTCTGGCCAGAAGGACACTTTCCGAAGGCTGCTGTTGTGACGTGGGAGGAGACGGGTGCAGCTGGGAGGGTGAGAAATGAGACAGGTCCTTCTCATCCCAACGGCAGTGACTGGTCATCTTTCCTAGCAGCTAGAGTTTCCTGTGGGCCCTGCTGAACCTGGCTTGAAGCTGGCCAGGGGAAGCTGCTGTCCGGGTGACCATAGGGTGGTGATTTTGGGTGTGCGTGTCTGTGTAAGAGCAGAGAGGCAGAAGATAGCTTTGACCGGGGGTGGGGGGTGATGGAGAGCCTCCACCCTTGCTCTTCCTTGCTCTCCTGATTGGTGGAGATAGACCCCCTACTTGTAACTATTCTGTCATTGTCCCCGCGCTTCCCAAGCCTTTGTTTTAGTTAGCAGAGCAATATGTGATCATAGTTGTTAAAATAATTGTATTCCTGTTTTAACATCTGTAAAGATTAAGTTAAACAGTTGAAGCCCATTAAACCATTTCACGGCACGACGCCATAAATCGCCCTTCATTCCCGCGGCTTCTTCCACTGTAGAGTCAACTCTGGAGATGGGGCACCCACCACCGAGGGTTATTTATAGTGGCTCATTCATCAATAAAAAACTTCAAAAGGAATCTGTTACTTTTCTATTGGGAAGCCAAAGGGGGGAGACCTTCACAGAAGTGACCCCATTAAGAAACAAAATGGACACCACCACAAGACTCTGGTTCACTAAAACTCAGATTTCCAACAAACACCCCATCCGGGGAGAGGTGGCAGGCAACTCAAGTCCATTTAAACAGCTCGGTTCCCAGTTGGATAGCTAAAATAAGCTGTTGAGAAGTTCTATTTACCTTGGCTTCAAAGGGCTCAGGCCCCTTGCTGGGCTTTAAAAATGTAATAGATTTGTGATTTTGACGTAGTGAAGAGATTCTTTCATCTCAAGCACGGGGTGGGGGTGGGGGGTCCGCTTTGCTCAATGCTTATAGCTCAGACCCGCAGTGTTCTTGGCTCTTCCTCGGGACTCTTTGTGATCAGAAGAGGCTGATGAGGTGAATGTCTATCCATCACTCAATCACTAGGGTGTTATACGACCCTGAAGAAACAAATGTGAATGGTTCCATTTAACAGATGGAAAAACTGAGGGAGTTGTCTGTGTCCATCAGACTGGGTAGCAGCTATGTCCCTGTCTTTGGTGGCATTGAAAATTACAGTGACTCTTTTTATGTCAGGTCTCCCAGCCAGCAGAACCAGCTAATCTACGTGGATATTTGTGGACCTTATTAACCGGTTGAACACCTGGCTGTCGGTGAGACACATAGAGAAGATGCACGGAGAAGCACTGGTGCCAAGTTGTCCGGTGTTTCTGTGCCTTGGTGCAGGCAGGTGGAAAGCTGGCTCCCTGTAAATGTCATGAGGGCTGGCATTAGGCTCACTCTAAGGTCAAGGTTCGAGGTTACCCACCCAGGAGGTCGGAAAGCTGCGATTGGAGCTTTCCCAGGTCAGGGCTCACAAGAGAGGCCCCTACCCATTCCAGCTCATGGGGAACTCTGTACTCAGAAGGTGTCACGACCCCATGCTTCTGTCCGCCCGGAGCACCCGCAGAGAGACTGGGCTGATGGACAGTCAGCGCGGCTCCTGCTTGGTGACCTTGCAGCTCCAAGCGGAGGCGCCTCCTAGGCTCGAGATGGTCCTGGAGCTGGGCCTATCACACTGGGGATCTGGCTTTGCTGGTGGTTAGCAAGTCACTCAGCCTCTGGAGCCTCCGATGTCTCATCCCACAAATGGGGCTAATAACGCCAAGGCAGTGGGGAGGATTAAATGGGATGAGGTCATTTATGTGTGGTGATTGGCACATCCTGACAGGAGCAGCGGGCACTGCCCGAGCGCCACAGCCTCGGCATGCGTGGATTTGTGCCAGCCTGCTGCCCGCCTCTGAGGCCGGAGCCTTGATGGGAGAGGCTGGAGTGCTGCCACTGTGACACAGCTCTGCAGGGTGGGGCTGGGAGGCCAACCCAGGCACCTGGCTGCCAGAATCCTTCTCCTCCCACCTTTTACATCTGTGTCTCCCGTGGGCTCCAGATGCACACTGGGAGACACAACAGAGGCTGAGTTCCCAGCAGGGACAGGGCAGGAGCAGCCTCGGTGTGTGTTCTAGAAATTTCTGGGAGGTCTTTGTCCCCAACACTGGGAAGCACAGCTACGAGGATTTTTAGTCATGTTCTAGAATGTTGCCATGGGCTGTGCTCAAAGGTCTTGGCAAAGCCTGGATCTGGCCTGGGAACTGGGAAACCCGGGCCCTATCTGTGCAGCCCTGCAGCTAGCTGCATCTTGACGGGTGACACTGAAGAACTGGCCATCATCTGCTCCGGTGACTTGAGGGTTTCAAGGTTTTGCAAATGCTTGGACTAGAAGCACCTCCTGTCATCTTGACGGTGATTGTGAATGGACACCTGGAACTCTGCATTTACCCTGAGCCTGGCATGGGGCCTGGTCAGCTCATCAGAGCATGACTGTGTGACTCTCTGCTGGGCTCCATGCTGATGTGCTGCTGATGGTTGGGGAGGCATCTTGAATACATCGCTCACTGTGGGTGGCAACCAAAACTACCTACCTTCTCTGCCAACCATCGTCTCCTTGAACAACTTCTTCTCCTCATCTGCTCTCCTCCTTTTTCTCTCTCCTTCCCATCCTTCTTTTCTGTTTTTTCTTTTTATTCCAAGACAGCATTTCTCAGTGTGTAGTCTCGGCTGTCCTAGAACTCTGTAGACCAGGCTGGCTTAGAACTCACAGAGCTCCGCCTGCCCCTGCCTCCCGAGTGCTGGGATTAAAGGTGTGAGCCACCACTGCCCGGCCCCTTGAACTTCTTTCCCGTCCCTTGGTCCTTCAAGGACGGGTGGCTGTGCAGCTGGGAACACCATGGCTCTGAGAGCAGCAGTCTTCAGTGTCTGTGTTTCTGGCTTGCTGGACAGAGCTGAGAAGCCAATGCGCACGGGGCAGTGTGCTCCCCTCTGCCTGGCAGCTCTTTCCCTCGAGCCCAGCAGTTTGGACTTTCTGACCATCTCACACTGATCGAAAGATAGTGGGGTCTGATAATTCGGAGAAGCGATTTGCCAGCCCCTTTCCCTCTGAGCCTCAAATCCCCGTGGATTTGAAGGGGAATTCACTCCATATGTGTCCAGCTCATTCGCTCTCAACTCAGCAAAACCCTGTCTCAGAAAAGCTATTTGATGTCTGAGGAGCTTTTGCAGTTGGGTTTTAAATCTTTTAAAGTCTTGTTTCCCAGCTTTGAAATGAGATGTTGCATCTTGCCAAGTGCAAATGTGCTCCCACATGTGTAAAGGTTCACGCTGGGTTCAGAATCAGAGAACTGGGAACTCTCAGCGGGCCACACAGCCGACAAACCCGAGTCCTGTGAAGACCTGTCGGAGCACCTTCTCCCAAATCCAGAACCAGGTCCCCCATCTCGCAGAGAGGAGCCTTCCCACTGGCTGGGGGTAACGGGAAACAGGAGGCCCATACGCACAGATCAAAGCCTGTTCTTCCCAGAGAAGGACATTTTGAGAAGTGATTGACCCACATTTTAGGGGAATACTACTAAGGAGACTTCTAATGTTTTCACAGGCTCTGAGTTATGTTAAACTTTAATGATTACAGATTAGGTAGGGGCTAGAAGGGCACTCAGTGGTGAAGAGGGCTGTGCTCACAGAGAACTCAAGTTTGTTCCTAGAACTCAAGTCAGAAGGCTAGAGACCATAACTCCAGCTCCAGAGGGTTGGACACCCTATTCTGGACTCCAAGGGTACTTGCATGTGTACATGCCTACACACATACACACACACACACACACATGCACACATGCACACATACATATATACACACACACACACACACACATATACACGCACACATGCACACACACACACACACACACACGCACGCACACCTCAAAACAAAACAAAACTCTAAAACACATACAGAAGTTTAAGACACACACAAGAGCTAAGAGTGCCTGCCACAGGCGCCTCCCGGTACATCTGCACTTTGCAGAGGATGGAGCTGGGATGGGGGTCCACCCATGGCCCACAGCCTCAGACCTGCTTCCTGCTTCAGTTCGGCTGGTTCAGTATCAGGCCAGGTGACTGTCAAGTAAATTCTGGACCTCCAGCCATTTCACCATGACATGCTTTGGCACTTTTAGAGGGGGAAGGAGAAGACATACACACTCACACACACACTCACAAACACACACATACACTCACAAACACACACACTCACACACACACACTCACAAACACACTCACAAACACACACACATACACTCACAAACACACACACATTCACAAACACACACATACACTCACAAACACACACACACTCACAAACACATACATACACACACATACACACTCACAAACACAGACACACTCACAAACATATACACATTCACAAACACACACACACAAACACACACACTCACAAACACACACACACTCACAAACACATACATACACACACACACTCACAAACACACACATACTCACACACACATTCACAAACACACACATACACTCACAAACACACACACTCACAAACACACACACTCACAAACACACACATACACTCACAAACACACACACACTCACAAACACACACACACACTCACAAACACACACACACACTCACAAACACACACACACTCACACACACATTCACAAACACACACATACACTCACAAACACACACACTCACAAACACACACACACACTCACAAACACACACACTCACAAACACACACATACACTCTCACACACACTCACAAACACACACACACTCACAAACACACACACTCACAAACACACACACACTCACAAACACACACACTCACAAACACACACACACTCACAAACACACACACTCACAAACACACACATACACTCTCACACACACTCACAAACACACACACACTCACAAACACACACACTCACAAACACACACACTCACAAACACACACACACTCACAAACACACACACATTCACAGACACACGTACACTCACAAACACACACACTAGCTTCTTTGAGTCAGAATCTAAACAATGGTTCTATGTTGCTTTGTTGTTACAAGCACATGGATCCTCTCCTTTCCTGCTTCTCCTTCCCCTTCCCCTCCTGGTCTTCCTTATGTTTTACTGATTTTGTTTTCACAAAATAACATTTTAATCAGGATTATACTTACATTTTGAAATACAGAAATCAGTTTAAAATATTTATTTTATTTTTAAAATTCTGTGTATGCAGGTGTGTGCGGGTACCTGAGGAGGCTAGAGAGGAATCAGGTCCTGCTGTGTCCACCTAAGAACTGAACTTAGGTTCTCTGCAAAAGTATTAAGCTCTCTAAACCCCTGAGCCATCTCTCCAGCCTCCTAAGAAATAATTTTGCAATATCAAAAGCCCAAGGGTCAGTCTGTCTGTCTCTCTCTCTCTCTCTCTCTCTCTCTGTCCCATCCATCTGTCCCTAGGGGACGGGAGCACCTTTCTCTTTCACACTCCTGTTGTCATGAGGCTCTGCCTGACTCAGACGCAAGGGATGAGCTATTCACAGACACAAGTCCCCCCAACAGTGAGCCCAAAACAAACCTTCCTTTAAATGACCTAGTATTTGTTACAACAACAAGACTAATCTAGACATCCCAGAACAGGGGAGGCAGAGGCGGGCAGGTCTCCATGAGTTTGAGGCCATCCTGGTCTACATAGTGAATTCCAGGATAGCCTTGGCTATGTCAGAGAGACCCTGTCTCAAAAATCCCAAACCAACCAAACAAACAAACAAACAAAACCCAAAACCGTAATCTAGACTTCAAGGGCCCTCCCTAAGTTTCTCTCTCATTTTCTTCTGTGGCGTCCACTCCCAACTCTCTGTTCCTTCCCGGGAGAATTTTACCAACTTGAGTTTATAGAACTCTTACTCGGTGCGGCCATGCTCCGTGCCCTCAATGCTGGGGGCCGTTTAGATGTGGTGTTTTGTGTCTGACACTCTTGCCTGATGCAGCTGAGCACTTCTGTAAGTGCTGGCTTTCCCGTTTATGAGCCAGTCTGTCCCTTTATGGACCTGTGTCCCT
Organism: Cricetomys ansorgei; assembly: GCA_026225945.1. Classification (NCBI taxonomy): domain Eukaryota; kingdom Metazoa; phylum Chordata; class Mammalia; order Rodentia; family Nesomyidae; genus Cricetomys; species Cricetomys ansorgei. The sequence continues at coordinate 1,984,004 of JAMJFZ010002811.1, forward strand.
GTACCACTGGGATGCACGAGCGGTGACGTGGCTGTAGGCAAGCCAACGGCGACGGCTATTCTCCAGACTTTATATTACCAAGAAATACACATTCATGATTTTTAGGTGACACAAAATAATCTTAAGATAACCCCATCCCCCTGCACCATCAACCTTTAAAAACCCAGGAACGGGGAGGGAGAGATGGCTCAGTTGGCAAAGCATTTGCAAACACATGGAACTGAGTTTGAGCTCCAGGACTCATGAGAAAAAAAGCTGGGTGTGGCGGAGCATCCTTATAATCCCAGAGGCGGGAGAGGAGAGCCAGGGTGTCCACCGTAACCCTGCGGCCCGCTGGCAGCCAGCCGGCTCGGTGAGCCTCAGGTCCGGTGAGAGACAATCTCAGAAAACAAGGTAGCCACTGAGGATCAACACCCAAGGCTGACCTCTGACCTCCATACACAGGCATCCAGTGTAGAAATCATTCTCAGCTCACAGGGCCAGGCTGGCTTTAGCTCAGGGATGCGGTGTGTATGTGTGTGTGGGCACCAATGATCTGACACTGCCTATAAGGCTAGTATTGGATTCCTGACAGAATTCTCTCTAGCTATCAGGACTGGTGCCATGGAACCCAGCGCCCTGTGCAGGCCAAGCGCGTGATCCACCACCAAACTTTATCCTAGGCTCATTCTGAGGGTGTGTGTGCATGAGTACACACAATGCCCGTGTGAGGTTACAGGACAACTTGTAGGAATCAGGCCTCTCTTTACCATGTGGGTTGTGGGGACCGAACTTAGGCTGCCGGGCTTGGCAGCAAGCACCTTAATCTGAGGAACCAGCCTCTCAGCTCCCGGAATCTTCATGCGCTTAATAAGGAGGGAACTTAAACTCGTGGGACCCTGGAAAAGGGCACATCGCGGAATCAAGCAGCTCTGTGGATTTGATGTTGGGGGGGTGCTCGGATGCCAGGGACACGCACCTTTGCTGCACCTTGAGGTGGGAAAACGCTTTCTTTTTCTCCCACTTCCATGCTGTCTGATTACATCAGGGAGAGCCAGATCTGTGGCCAACTGCCTCCAACACCTGCCAACCTTGGCATTTAACAGACAGCTCAAGCCCCGGGGCGAGGCACCCCCAGCGGGGAACAGTGTCTCCCTAGACGTCAATCATACTGTGTTGTTTTCTTGTGTCCACTCAGTTACATACCACTTACCAGGACAGCTGGCTGCCTCTGCACAGCACCTCAGAGCTTTCCTCTTAAGGCAAATTAAAGCAAAAGCCAGTCAACCTGAGGGAAATGTTTACCAGGCGAAGGACGGCAGTTGGCAGTCGCTGCTGCGAGGCCCTCTCAGGGCCTGAGGGCTGAGAGTGGGCTGGGAGGCAGGGAGGCTGTGGGTCATCCCGTCTCAGGATCTGACAAGTGCATGCCCTTGGGCAGCCACCACCCCACTTCTTGCAGATCTTCCTGCATCATCTGTGGAGAGGGCTGAACACCCTGCCTGGGCCCCACTGCCTCCCAGGGCTGCAGTTGGGAGCAGCGCTGATGAACGTGAAAGTGCCTTGTAAACTTTAATTACCGTGCAGCCCTAATGGGTTCCTCTGTGCTGGTTAGCTGCTGGTTGACTCAGCCACCCCCTCCTCCTCTTCCCCTCCCCTTTCTCTTCTTCCTTCTTCTCTCTTCTGCCTTCTCTTCCCCTTCCACTTCCACCCCTTCTTCCTCTTCCTTTCCTCCCTCCCCATACATACTACACTCTCTCTCCTCGACACCCCACCCCCACACCCCACAAGCATCATGCTGGAACTATTGCAGAATGAAGAGCTAGCCACTGTGAAGAGCCTAGAAGAAAAACAGACTTTTGTAGACGGCACTGTGTCCGGTCAGACTCTAGCCCTGGCCATGGTGGTCGGTCTTCGTACAGGCGACTCTCATTGGGCCAGTCAGAGTCAGCTCAGGGCTTTTTAAAACTTGAGTTGAGAGACAATCCCTTCTTGTCTGGGATGGCTGTGGCCTCCTGGATGGGTGGAGAGGCTGAGAGTCCTTTTCCACTGACTCTGTGACCTGCACCATGGGGTCTCAATGTGGGGGTTTTGTTTTCACTCTGAAGGAAAAACTGGGGGTGGGAGGGAGGAGAGAGAGAAGGAGTGTGAGCGAGTATATGAGAGAGGACATATCTGACTCCCTGAGGCCCACTCTGCTCCTGGCATTTGATTTAAAAAGCAGGCAATTCTGAAGCCTATCTGGGTCTCTGTCACCTTCACTGTCCCGGAGCACACACTGGGCTGTGTGCGGCGTCTTGGACACAGACCTCTGCAGGCTCTGGGTGGTTCTGTGTGTGGTGTCTTGGACACAGACCTCTGCAGGCTCTGGGTGGTTCTGTGTGTGGTGTCTTGGACACAGACCTCTGCAGTAGGCTCTGGGTGGTTCTGTGTGCGGTGTCTTGGACACAGACCTCTGCAGTAGACTCTGGGTGGTTCTGTGTGTGGTGTCTTGGACACAGACCTCTGCAGTAGACTCTGGGTGGTTCTGTGTGTGGTGTCTTGGACACAGACCTCTGCAGTAGACTCTGGGTGGTTCTGTGTGTGGTGTCTTGGACACAGACCTCTGCAGTAGACTCTGGGTGGTTCTGTGTGTGGTGTCTTGGACACAGACCTCTGCAGGCTCTGGGTGGTTCTGTGTGTGGTGTCTTGGACACAGACCTCTGCAGGCTCTGGGTGGTTCTGTGTGTGGTGTCTTGGACACAGACCTCTGCAGGCTCTGGGTGGTTCTGTGTGTGGTGTCTTGGACACAGACCTCTGCAGGCTCTGGGTGGTTCTGTGTGTGGTGTCTTGGACACAGACCTCTGCAGTAGGCTCTGGGTGGTTCTGTGTGCAGTGTCTTGGACACAGACCTCTGCAGTAGACTCTGGGTGGTTCTGTGTGTGGTGTCTTGGACACAGACCTCTGCAGGCTCTGGGTGGTTCTGTGTGCGGTGTCTTGGACACAGACCTCTGTAGTAGACTCTGGGTGGTTCTGTGTGTGGTGTCTTGGACACAGACCTCTGCAGGCTCTGGGTGGTTCTGTGTGTGGTGTCTTGGACACAGACCTCTGCAGGCTCTGGGTGGTTCTGTGTGCGGTGTCTTGGACACAGACCTCTGTAGTAGACTCTGGGTGGTTCTGTGTGCAGTGTCTTGGACACAGACCTCTGCAGTAGACTCTGGGTGGTTCTGTGTGTGGTGTCTTGGACACAGACCTCTGCAGTAGACTCTGGGTGGTTCTGCAGCTCTGCAGAACCCTCCTGGCTTGCTTTTCCATGACGGCTCTTCCAGAGCCTTCTGTCCCATCCCCTCCCTGAGAACTCTTACGCCTGCCACCATAGCTTTTTCGTGGCATCTATTTGGTAGGTTCAGAATGATTTCATCAAGCACCCACCATGATGGGCCAGCCCTATGGTGCAACGGAAGCATCAAGCTCCTGTGCTGTTGTGGCTGACACCGAAGAATCAGAGAGAGGCTAAGGACTCACCCAGGCTTTCCATGGAATCAGGAAGTGCTGCACCTTGCAACCTTCTCCTCCCTCCTTGGACACAGGCTGTCTTCAGACAGCAATTCTCCTGCTTTAGCCTTCAGAGTGCTGGGACACAAACCTCTCTCCCCAGCTCACGACATCGTGATTCTCACCAGGAACCTTTCATAATCATAGGCGACAGTGGCGGACAGACCCCTCAGACTGTCATGGCGCCACTAGGCAGGTGTCAGCGTACCTGGTTCACAGATAGGAAGCCAAGGGCGTCGCAGACCTTCCCCTGCCCACACATTTGTAGGTGATGGAGTTGGGGTACAGGTCTGGCTGAGGTCTAGGTCCTCCATCCCGGCCCCCTGTACTCCTGAGCCCCGAGGTGCCCTGCACTGCCCTTGGTAATCCTAATGCCCATTCCCTGAGCAGCTCCTGCCATTTGTCCCACAGCGAAAGAGCATTTCTCCTAGACAATTTTGTTTCCCCGAACTCTCCAGGGGCTCCGTCTGTTTATAAAAGGCCCCGGGCTTCTCCCTCACTGGCCTCTATTGACAAATAAGTGACTGACTCACCCGGGTAAAAATACACTTCTGGATCTGAGCCGGGCAGAGTTATTAAAAGTTTGTTGTGTCTACTCAGATGGGACAGCCCTGCCTGGGCTGAGGCCGTGACGCCACTATAGGCTGCATACAGCATGCATCTCCTGCATCTCCTCTCCTGACTCAGTAGCTACCCTGTGTCCCAGCCACCGGGACAGGTGCGTAGGGTTCCTGGTGACTGCTCCCCTCTGCTCTCCAGGCAGATTGCAGTGTTCTGTCTGAGCTGGAGAGCACTGGGTGTCACAGGCCTGTTACTCCTCAGCTGTGTGACCCGGGCGACTTTCCTGCCTGCCAGCAGTAGTTCCCCTCACCTACAAAAGGAGAACCTGATTCCTTCTCCCAGGGCTTAGGATGCAGGATCAGCAAAATATAGATGAATTCCTGCTTAGAGGGCTGCTGGGGTGGTGGTGGGGAGGGGGAGGGCTGCTGGTGATGGTGGGGTGGGAAAGGGGAGGGCTGTTGGTGATGATGGGGTGAGAGGGGGAGGGTTGCTGGTGATGGTGGGGTGGGAGGGGGAGGGCTGCTGGTGATGGTGGGGTGGGAGGGGGAGGGCTGTTGGTGATGGTGGGGTGGGAGGGGAAGGGCTGCTGGTGATGGTGGGGTGGGAAGGGGAGGGCTGTTGGTGATGATGGGGTGGGAGGGGGAGGGCTACTAGTGATGGTAGGGTGGGAGGGGGAGGGCTGCTGGTGATGGTGGGGTGGGAGGGGGAGGGCTGCTGGTGATGGTGGGGTGGGAAAGGGGAGGGCTGTTGGTGATGATGGGGTGGGAGGGGGAGGGCTACTAGTGATGGTAGGGTGGGAGGGGGAGGGCTGCTGGTGATGGTGGGGTGGGAGGGGGAGGGCTGCTGGTGATGGTGGGGTGGGAAAGGGGAGGGCTGCTGGTGATGGTGGGGTGGGAGGGGAAGGGCTGCTGGTGATGGTGGGGTGGGAGGGGGAGGGCTGCTGGTAATGGTGGGGTGGGAAGGGGAGGGCTGTTGCTGATGATGGGGTGGGAGGGGGAGGGCTGCTGGTGATGGTGGGGTGGGAGGGGAGGGCTGCTGGTGATGGTGGGGTGGGAGGGGGAGGGCTACTAGTGATGGTAGGGTGGGAGGGGGAGGGCTGCTGGTGATGGTGGGGTGGGAGGGGGAGGGCTGCTGGTGATGGTGGGGTGGGAAAGGGGAGGGCTGCTGGTGATGGTGGGGTGGGAGGGGGAGGGCTGCTTGTGATGGTGGGGTGGGAGGGGAGGGCTGCTGGTGATGGTGGGGTGGGAAGGGGAGGGCTGTTGGTGATGGTGGGGTGGGAGGGGGAGGACTGCTGGTGATGGTGGGGTGGGAGGGGGAGGACTGCTTGTGATGGTGGAGTGTGAGGGGGAGGGCTGCTGGTGATGGTGGGGTGGGAGGGGAAGGGCTGCTGGTGATGGTGGGGTGGGAGGGGGAGGGCTGCTTATGATGGTGGAGTATGAGGGGGAGGGCTGCTGGTGATGGTGGGGTGGGAAGGGGAGGGCTGTTGGTGATGATGGGGTGGGAGGGGGAGGGCTGCTGGTGATGGTGGGGTGGGAGAGGAGGGCTGCTGGTGATGGTGGGGTGGGAAGAGGGAGGCAAGGGGTTTTCTGCAAGTGTGAAAGCAAGGCTTTCTTGAAAGGACATTGGAGGGTTCGGCATGAAGAGTTGGGGCTGTGGTCTGCTACCTGCCCTTCCTGTGTCCCTGCAGACATTATTAGTGGATGGCAGTGTTTCTACTGCTGGGTCTGGAAATGGAATCAAGACTTCCTAGTCTATGACCCTCAGTAATTGCTTCCCTTACTCAGAACTGGTGGGGTTGAAGCCCATTTGCAGTTCTTGCTGAAGCTCAGTATCCCCCAAGTTTGCAGCCCCATCCCATTAGGCAATCCCGAGATGGTGGAGGCAGGGCATTCCACCTGAGGCTGAGTGCATTTGAGCCAGAAATTCAGGGATTCATCTACTTTGGATTCCTCAGGGACCCTTGCCTATAGCGAGGAGCCTGTCTCCGCATCCAATAGAGCTTCCCTGTCCAGCGTCCATCAGCTCACGCTCGAGGCTCCGGTGATAGGACTTCAGTCGTTTCTCGGCTGTCCGTACGGCTAGCTGCTTGCTCCCAGAGGCTCCACCGTACCAGGCACGCAAGGTGGCTTACAAACCAAGTTAAGTAAGTGTGCCACTGCAGAGCGGTGCTGGTGTCTGCGAGCCAGCTGTGGTGGTGACCTGGGGAGTCAGGGGACAGTGTACCCGGCACCAGCCATGCTGGCTTTGAAGGCTCTGAGGTGGCTGTGGGTAGGGAGAGGATGTTCAGAATGCTGGGTGGTGCTGTGGGTACAGAGGGAGTGGTGGGTTTGAACGGGCATGCTTCGGGTGAGAGAGAAGAGTATGGGGTATCACTCGGGATGGGTTGCCTGGGTGACTCACCAGCTGAGGATGCGAGGAGATGATGGCCGACAGGCTCCTGCCGTTCCCAGACCTCACTTGTTCCGTATTTATTTATTTATTTATTTATTTATTTATTTATTTATTTAATTTTATACATACGGGCTCTTCACCTGCATGTATATCAACCTGTGGAGGTCAGAAGAGGGTGTCAGATCCTCTGGAACTAGAAGTATAGACAGCTGTGAACCACCATGTTAGTGCTGTGAACCAAATCCAGGTCCTCCACTAAGTCATCTCTGCAGTCCCCCCTTTTGTTGAGACGGGCTCTCATGTAAGTAACCCATGATGGCTTTGATCTCTCTGTGTAGCTAAGGATGACCTCGGGGTACTGACCCTACGCCCTCTGCCTCCCGAATGCTGGGGTCACAGATGTGCACCGCCGCACCACACTGAGATTACAGATGTGCACCGCCACACCACGCTGGGGTCACGGATGTGCACCGCCACACCACACTGAGATTACAGATGTGCACCGCCACACCACGCTGGGATCACGGATGTGCACCGCCACACCACACTGAGATTACAGATGTGCACTGCCACACCACACTGGGATCACGGATGTGCACCGCCACACCTGGTTTATGTGATGTTGACAGCAAACCTAGGGCTCTGTGAATGTTAGGCAGCACTCTACCAGGTGAGACACCTCCCCAGCCCAGATCCTTATTTTTAGTTGTGGTGAAATGTACCTAATGTAAACTTTACCCCCACACCTTTAATGAACAGCTCGGGGTTTTGAGCACGTTCATGTGTCGATCACCACAGCTTCTCACTGTGGGTCCATATCCAGCGTCTCACACCCAGGCCTGGTCCCATTAAACACTGACCTCCGATCCTTCGTGCCTGCTCCTGGCTCCACGATTAATGCTGCGTCTTCCACACCCCACCACTCCGTCTCACATTCCACCGCCCACTGCCACACGCCATTACCCAGACGCCATGTTCCGCTGTCCGTGTGTCATGCTCCACCACCCAGTCTACATTCTAATGACCACACTCCACAAGCCACCACCAGGCTCCACAGTCCACACTCTGACTTTGTGAGTATTTCTGTCTCTGGTGGTTAGCCTTTGACCTTCCGTGACTGGCTTTCCTCATGTGCCGGGATGTCCCCAGCTGAATCCACTGTGTTGGAGAAAGTGCCTGGGCCTCCTTCCACTAGGGACCAGTCAACAGTGCACAGTATGTGGAGACACCGCTTGATTAACCTCTTCATCTGTCACACCCGCTTTTCAGCTCTCGTGAACACGCGTGTGATGTCCGCTGGAGCCCTGACCACAATTCCTCCTGTATCCTTGCTGGGTCCTATAACTAGCACCCAGGCCCTTGCCTCACAATATCCTGTTTGCCTCTAATCGCAAACAGAATTCTTCTCCCTGTCACTGGTGCTCAGCGGGGCCAGCAGACATCAAAGGAGACAAGGAATTTTCCAACAGCCCTTCACCCGCCAGCTAGCTCTATGTTAAAGGTTGCCCGAGACAGGACTTTGTTTCAGAAGGGATCCTGGAAAGCATCTGCAAGGGAGTGGGGAATGATGTAGAGACGGTGTGGGGGTGTGAGGGGTACGTTCACGAGGCACGACAGCGGAGGGCTCCTGGGGTCTCCAAGGATGTAGCAAGGGGAAGGATGCTGTGGCCTGATGCATGGTGCTGCCTGGTCCTAACTGAGAGCACACTTTCTGGTGTGCACGAGGGCCGAGCATCTCTGGTTGGGGATGTCCACAGGCATGTGGGAGACCCTGTCGTGGACAGGTGGCAGAGGGTGAGGGGAGGGCTCTAGTGGCTTCCATACTAGAAGAGATGCTGCAGAGCCGTGCTCAGAGGTTTGAGACTGGACTGTGCTCAGTGTGCAGCTCCCTGGATATCAGGACCTATTTGCTCTCTGCTCCTCTCCACGGATAAGTGGTGCATCGGGAAGGGCTTCCCTGACAGAGTAGATGATCAGCTTCACTGTGCCAGGAAGGGATTAGCTACAGACATGCCTGCTGACCCTGGCCCACTGT
>JAMJFZ010002811.1:1997500-2022500 GCA_026225945.1 Cricetomys ansorgei
GCTAACTGTAACTGTAACTGTAAACAGATTGGCAAAATGTCTGCCTGCCTCGTGGTGAATCATACACCTTTGTCTCTGCAAAGGCCATGGATATTGTGGGGGTTGGCCAGGTACGCCCCTCCCCCTGCCATGCTAATTAAGGCTTCCCCGCTCGAGGGGAGAAGCCACGCCCTTATGGGAAGAGGTTATTTATTGGGGTGATCCCTTGAATAAATGAGGTCGGGTTCGAGTTCGGGTCCACCAAATGCCGTCTCCGTCTCGTGTTCGTTCTCAGCAAGCGGGTCAGGCGACGCCACGCGGTCCTAGGAACCCACGTCAGAAACGTCCCCGGTGCTTCCCCACGGCTCTCGGCTTGCCTTTTCTTGCCCCTGGCCAGGACGGAGAACCAAGCGGCTTCCCAGCCAGCTCCGGGCTGGGATAGGGTGGCGGAACGTGCCGGGAAGACGGAAAACTAAAAACAACAGAGGAAGGGGTTTATTTCAGTTTACAAGTTACAGTCCGTCACGGAGGGAGACGGGGGCGGGAACTCAAGGTGGGACCTGGAACAGGAGCAGAGACCCCGGAGGGAGGCTGCTTACTGGCTTGCTGCCTGACTCACATTTGGACGTTTTTCAGATACGGCTCAGGCCGCCTGCCTAGGGACGGTGCTGCCCATAGTGGGCTGGACACTCCATCATTAATTGGCAATCATGAAACTACCCACAGGCCAATCTGACCGAGGCACTCCCTCATTTGAGGTCCCTCTTCCTGGGTGTGTCAAGTTGACAACCAAGATGAGCTATTACAGGAAGCGAACGTTCACACTCTAGCTCTTGTCAAGCCTGAATGGTTCGGTACATTTTCTCATTTGAAAGGACATACATTTTCCACAAAATTTCTACTAAAACATGTGGTTGAGACCCAAAGTTCTCTTAGGAGCTCCTGGAGCACCCAGGGACCTCTGAGTGATCTCGGTGGACTCTGAGGGAATGGGCCTGTCCCACTGTGTTTACACAGTGCCCTTGTAGGTGAGACGCTGCCGAGCCATTGATTTCAGGTTCACGTGTTTCCTTTTGTGCCGAGTACATTCCCACAGCTTGGGCAATGGATTGGGTGCGATTGCATAGGGCCCTTCCAAAAATTCAGGATGTGCAGGTGTGTCTGTGGGTTAAAGACTGACCTGGGATGTTGTTCCTCAGGAGCTATCTTTTCTGTTATTTTGTTTTGTTTTTTGTTTTTCAATTTTTCGAGACAGAGTTTCTCTGTTGTAACTCTGGCCATCCTAGAACTCACTCTGTAGACCGAGCTGGTCCAGCTCACAGGGATCCACCTGCCTCTGCCTCCCAAGTGCTGGGCTTAAGGGGGTGTGCCACCACCACCCAGCTCTATCTTGTTTTTTAAAACAAAATCTCTCACTGGGACTGGAAGCTTATGGATTCATAGGCTGGCTGGTCAATGAACCCCAGGGTCAGTTTGTCTCTTCCTCCCTACTGCTAGGATTAAAAGCAGATGCCACCACACCTAGCGTCTTTACACAAGCTCTGGGGATTGAACACAGGTCTTCATACTTGCAGGAAAGTGTTTTATACACTGAGCCATCTCCCAGCCCTTCTAAGATCTTAGAAGGCTGGAGGGACGGTTCATTAGTTAAGAGCACTGGTTGCTCTTGCAGAGGATGAGACTTTGATTCCCAGCACCCACACAGCGGCTCACGATCATCTGTAATCAGTTCCAGGGGATCCTGAACCCTCTTCTGGCCTCTGTGGGTAATGGGTGTGTGTGGTTCACAGACATAAATGCATGGAAAATATTCATACCCATAAAATAAATGCATATTTAAAAAAGAGAATTTAGATAAGACAGTATTGCAGGAAGGTTTTCTATTGCTATGATAAAACAAGACGATCAAAAGTAACTTGGGGAGGAAAGGGCAGCTTATAGCTTGTAGTCAGGGAAGCCAGGGCAGAAATTCAAGGCAGGAACCTAGAGTCAGGAACTGAAGCAGAGGCCGTGGAGGAGCGAGTGCTTCTAAACAGCTTGCTCAGTCTGCTTTCTTACAGTACCCAGGCCCACCAGCCCAGGGACGACACTGAGCACACCCACATCAATCACTAAGAAAATGCCAACAGGTCAGTATCTCGGAGGCATCTGCTCAGTTGGGATCCCTTCTCCTCTGATGACTCTGTGTGTCAGGTTGACGATAAACCGGCCAAGGCAGGCAGGTGGTACCAGGAAGTCAGAAAAACTTCAAAATGGCAAGAAGCCAAAGTCTGAGTCTCTTAAGTTGCATGGGAAGCAGCTCATGGCCTGCAGGTCCGTCGGGAGAGCAGAGGCAGGTTGGCCAAGGCAGAAGCGATGGTGTGCAGATGGGGGAGGTCTTGGGAGGGCCCTAGCCTGAGAGAGGAGGCTTTGCTTCTTAGGCACAGTTCTGACTCGTACATAGTGCACAGATGTTGCTGAGCAGTTTATGTGAGCGTTGCTAACTCAATGCTCACTGCCGGAGCCTCACTCAGCCCTCCTGCAGCCACTCCTAGGAGAACCAGGCTTTCCCGAATGGCATTCATGAGCCAGGCATCATTCCTCCCTGAGCTGCGGTGACTGGCCTCAAAGGTGCATGGACCCAGAGCTGTAGTCCAGAGCCGTCAGGTGTCCGCTGATCTGTCAGCCACCTCTGGAAAACAGTCATTACTGTCACAGGTTATACCCCTTCACATTCCCGGTGTGTATGTATAAATTGCCTAGTTTGACTTCCAGCTTCATAGCTCATTAACCTCACGATCTTTGGAAAACTTGCTCAAATTCTCAAAGCCTCTTCTGAAAGATGGATGGGACCAGGAATACTAAGTACAGAGAGGTTGATCAGTTGTGACTGACTCCTCTCTGGATGGCTTAAGGTCTTAAATGAAGGCTGCAGGGAACCATGATAATCTCATTGGAATCCCATCCCTGCTCATCTGAACTGGAGACCAGTGCACCCCAGAGGGACATTTTTCCATTTTGACTCCATGTCACAGCCCCCCCTGACACTGGAGCTTTCTGTCATGGGTTGAGCGGTGGAGGTGCTGGGAGCCACTGACACAGAGGGTGAGGGCACCAGGGCCTTTGTGTGCCTGCAGAGTACAAATTCACACACACGAACAAGCCAGGCCCAGAAGGTGACAATTCTGGGTTTGTTCAAAGGGGAGTGAGTGGCAGGCGGCGTCGTTAGCGAGGGCTCCATCACTCAATGCGGAGCTCCGTGCCCATCTGATAAGACATCCAGAGGTCCAACAGCAACAGAAGGAGCTGCTGCCAGGCCCCCAGTGGAGTTGGCCAAGCCTGGGACAGGCGGAGACGCTGCAGACAGGAGGTAGGGCGGCTAGCACGGGGATAAGCTTTCAGTAACACAGAGCCCATTCACAGCCCAGGCTGGGCCAGCTGCCCCAGGGGTGCACTTTGTCCTCTGTGAACCACGCTGAAGGTGATGCAGATGTTGCTCTTGTGAATGGTCCTGCTTTCTGTCTCCGAGTTGCAAGGAGAGGCAGAACTTGTGGCTGACAGGATATGGGAGCTGGAGGGAAGCAAGGTGGCTTCCGGGAGCCGGTGGATTCTCGGCTGCCTTTCTTTATTAACGTCAGAGATGTGGGATGAGAGAGAAGACCTGAAACCCTGTTCTTTTTTAATATATAAGCATTATTAAATTAACTTATTTTTATGAGTGTTTCCTTGCATGTATGTGCACCACAGGCATGCAGTGGCCAAGCTGGATCTCTTGGGACTGGAGTTACTGATGGGTGTGAGCTGCCATGTGGGTGCTGGGAATCAAACCCAGGTCTCTTGGAAGATCAGCAAGTTCTCTAAAACCACTGAGCCACCTCTCTAGCTCTTGAAATCCAATTCTTACTGATTTCATCTCTATATTTTATCTTAAGCAAGATTTTTAGGTTTATAACAATTGAGGAGCTGGTCTAGAAAGTTCCTATATGCCCTACCTACCTCTAGTCGCCTCTTAATGTTTTACACCAGGATGGGACAGTCTGTGACAGTTGGCCACCCTGTCTGCTGGGGCTCCACCGGGATGTGACTCTCCCAGACTCTCATGGCTGACATCTCTGGCATTTTCCAGGAGTGTGCTCTCTGTAGAGTGTCCCTCCACTGGTTTAACCTATCTGTGGCTTTCCCCAGAGTGGTTCAGGGAGGATGCCCCCAGGGGAAGTGTCCTGTCTATGCCAGTACAGTGGGGACCACGCCATCACTCCCCTCGCCCCATACTGACCCAGAGTGGACACTCGGACACTGACGATGTCTCCTGGCCACGCCCAGCTCCATTAGGTTTTGTCGTGTGGCTTTTTTGGGGAGATCTAAACACTCCGCTATCCACCCAGATAAGTCCCTGACCACAGACCAAAGAAGCGATTCCACTTGAGTCCAGCTTGGTGGCCTGGCTTAGGGGAACAGTGGTGACTCCAGGCAGCTGCACCCTGAAAAGCCACTCCCAGCACAGGGACAGCTCACACAGCGGCCTCCCTGCAGTGCCTGCCCACCTTGCCAGCAGCTCACCGTGGCCTTCCCTCCCAGGGTCATTGCTGCTTACAGGATATTGAGGAGGGCTTTGAGAGTCAGAGCTTTCAGGACCTCCTGAGTCTTGTAATCCTCTTGGGCTCCCAGCTTTCTGCTCCTGAGTCTGTGAGCCTCTCTCCCACCTCCAGGAGGAAATGCTCCACTTCACAGAGACATTCACAGACAGGCCTCTCCACCCGGAAGCCACCACCTTCCCTGCCTTCTAACACTGCTCTGCAGAAGAGAGTCACTGAGCAGCAAGGGCAGCGGTTAACTTCACAGTGAGTTCCAGGAAAGCCAGAGTTACAACAGAGAAGCCCTGTCTCGAAAAACCAAACCAAACAAAAACAAAACAAAAATAAACAAGTGTGGTGCTTGTAATTCCTTTGTTGGGGAGGCAGAGACAGGGGGATCTCTGCTGATCAGCCAGTGTAGCCAATTAATGAGATGAAGGCCAATGAGACCTTGTCTCAAAAATAAGGTGGAGAGAAGACACTGATGTTGATACTTGACTTTACACCACACACACACACACACACACACACACACACACACACACACACACACCACACAGTTGGAGGCTGGACTTGCAGGGGTGATGTAGCTCTGAGTAACTGACTATTGTATCCTCTGTATTTGTGGGCACACCTACAGAACCCTGCTGTCAGGTACTCAGGTCATCCCCGGATCTCTTGCAGCTAAATCTTCCTTGATCACATGATCAGTTATCCTCTAGGAAAAATTCCCAGGGGACTGTGGCCTCAGGATCTGTGCCTGTCATAGTCCTTCACACGTTCTTTCTGAGCTCTGAACTGGGACATTTGGCCACTCAGAGGACAGGCCAGGTGAAGCTCACGTGGGAGGAGGTGACTGGGGAGGAGGTCATAGGCCCCTGAGCTGACACTACGGGGTTATGTCTGGTTTAACAGGCTCTGGAAAGCACACACCTCACCCAGTCTGCCCCAGGTCTCAGAGGGACATTGTCTCAAGCAGCTGTAAAGTGGGACTTACCAACTGAAAGCCAATAGAGGGGCGAGCGTGAGAAATAGGGGTAGGTGGCGAGAAGGCCTTGTTCCTACTGCTCACCGTAGCGGCTGTTCTGCCACTCAGACATGAGGAAGACCCATCTGAGGGGTAACAAAGTCTGGGGGATCACGAGGAAGAGACAGACCACTCTCATTTTGCAGCAGGAACCTGTAAGGATGTTGGAGCAAGTGGTGAGGCTGTGAGCAGTCAGTGTTCCTGGGCCCCCCAAATATTTACCCCAACCCTAAACAACACTCTGATTAAGGGGAAGGCGCTAAACTTAATGGTACACAGAAACCGACCGAGAGTGAACGAGGCCATGTGTGCTGAAGTCTGGCTTTAGGAGAAGGTAGACACCGTTCCCCAAGATCAAGGCGCTGGCGTCCCCCGTCAGGGTTTGGCTCCTCCCTCCTCTTCCCCTCCTCTCTTCCCTTTGCCTCAGGAAAGACACGCACTGGATAAACACAGATGTCTTTAACTTTTTAAGTCGGTTCACAGAGTCCATGACATCAACTAAACCCCTCTGGGTAATGGGGTGACAGGCAGCCTAGAGTTGCTGCTTGTAACTGTGATCAGTGTCTTCAGGGTCCTGTGCACAAAAGAGAGCCCCAAAATGGATACCCGAGCTCTTTGGTGAAATCCCACGACCAGCCATACCAGCCATACCATACTGACCAGGTTTCCTTCTTGCTCCCCCCACTTCAGTGCTCTGGGGACATAGGGACAGACAGGTGGGTGGGGTGCACAGGCTGGTCAGCTTGGCCATCTAAGATGGCCACAGCTTGCTTCTCTCCCGCCTTTCCTCTCTCACAGGGACGCTGGCCTGCCATCCTCTTGCCTTCGCAGCTCATGAAGTGGTAGAAGCAAGCAGCCTGACAGCTGAGGCGGTGTCCTGTCAGGTGACCAGGTGTCAATCTGGAAAGCTGGGTGTCTGCATTTGGAAGGTGGCTACTGTGCCACAAGGAAGTCCAGGAGTCACACGGCAAGGCCACGACCTTGGGGTCCTGACCCCTAAACCGTCTGAGGTCTTGGTACCAACCCCTTATCCAGGTAAGCCGGATCTTCTGATGGCAAGGACTCCTGATTTACCTTGAGTGACAATGACCTTTGTCACCGATGTGGACAGCGGTCACGGATGTCAGCATTCCATGGGGAGGGGCTGGACTGCACCACACCCTGCACAAGCTGGGGTCCTGTTGCTAAGGAGCAGAGGTCATGGCCCGCAGTCCCATATCGTAAGTGAGGATGCCAACGTTTGTGTCACCCATCAGAGGTGAGTGTTTATGTTCGAGGTTGGGGTGCCCAGCATTTAGAATAAAGGTGCTTTGAAGAGGGGGAGGGACAGTTTTTGCCAAAGATCTCATCCTTGGCTCAGGGACCAGACACTGGGCCAGACCCCAGGGCGCAGCGTGGAGACAGCAGGACGAGGCGCAGTGCCTCTCCCCTCTTCTTAACAACAGAATAAGCTGGGCACACGACTTGCTTGCCTGCCTCCTAAGCAGCTCTGTGCTCATGCGGGACGTGGGAGGCCAGTGGCTCAGCATCTGAGTGAAGACACGGGTGCGCATTTGTGAGTGTGGTGCTCAGCCAGCTGTGTGCTTCTGGAGGCCAGAGAGTGCTGTCGGGCCTTTCTCTGGTGCTCCACCATTTTTCTTTTCTTTCTTTCTTTCTTTCTTTTTTTTTTTTTTTTTGAGACAGAGTCTCTCACCCTCTCGGCCCCCCGCTGTCTCTGTCCTAGCTCTGGAGCTATAGATGCCAGTCCAGCCTGGCTTTTTACACGGATACAAGGGATTAGAACTCACATGCTCTTGTTTGCACAGGAAGCACTTTACCCTCCGAGCCACCTCTCCAGCCCTGGGTGCTGGGCTTTTACTTTCTGCTCAGCTAGACGCTGGCATGGCGGTCCCCTCAGATCAGATCTGCCATCTGGGTGGCTCTCATGCCTGTCTCCAGAGCTCCATAAATCCTGTGTTTGAGTCAGTCTCACCAGCAAGAGCTCTCTGGAGCCCAGCGCTTCCCCTGGCGGAGGGCCCTGTGGAGCCATCACTTCTGTGAGCTCACTTGTAAGCACCAGCACCCACCTCCAATATTTTTGGAAATCCAGTGCTTTCTTCAGGGAAGAGGCAGCTGTGGCCGGTACTCTTGTGGTCGCTGTGAGCACTGGCCTCTGTCTTAACGCTCACCACAATGCAGAAGTTTTGTTTTGTTTTTTTAAAGTGACTAGAGAGAAAGCTCAACCATTAGAAACTAGACTTACAACCAAAAGGACAAAGGTTTGGTTCCCAGCACCCACAGCTGTCTCCCCAGCTACTTACACACACACACACACACACACACACACACATACACACATATACACACACATACACACACATGCACACACATACACAGACACACACATACACACACACATACACACATATACACACACATACACACACAAACACACACATACATACATACACACATACACAAACACACACATATACACGTATACACACACATATACACGTATACACACACATACACACACACATACATAACACATACAGACACACACACATACACACATACACACACATGCACACACATGCATACATACACACACACATAGACAAACACACACATACACATACGCACAGACATGCACACATACACACACACAGACATACAGACACACACATACACACACAGACACACACAGACACACATGCAGACAGACACACACAGCACAAACATAGACATACACATAGGCACACACAGACACACACACAGAGACACAGACGCACAGACACAGACACACACAGAGACACAGACACACACACAGGCACACACAGGCACAGGCATACCACCTCACATTTATAATCAAGCCAGAGTTCACGCTTCTTCCTTTCCTTTTCTTTTCCAATTTTGGGGGAGGGGAGGGTTGTTTGTTGAAAGGAAACTCTACCTCACCAGTCAGCAGGTCTTGGATGTAGGAAACCATTTTCTAGTTTGGGACACATGAGCCTGGAAATTAGTGAGCATTCCAGGTCAATTAGGGAAGTGGCTTGCCGTTTACCCTAACTACTGCTGTCGAAGCACATCAAATGTGGAGAGAGGCTGTCCTATGTCAATGTCAGAGGCGAGGCCAGGCCCCTCAGTCTTGATTTCAGGCCTGGCTCACACACGCCCCAGACCATGAGGCAAGAAACAGCCTGTGTCAAAAGCCCCGGGATCTTTACCCCTGGCTCCAGGCCTCCCACCCAACCCCAGGGGACTCGGAGATTAAAGGTAAGCAGGAGACAGGGCTTCCAGTGCATTACCTCTTCCATTTTCCCACTGGGCTTAGACAGGTCACCCTAGAGAAGATGGCACTGTTTCAGCCAGAGGACATGCTAAAAGCAGAGACTCTTCCAGGGCTGCAGGGGAGGCAGAGAGCCTGCAGCTCTAACCATCAGTGTCAAGTCTCCTTCCTTGATGACAAGCCTGTCACCCTCCCCCCTCTCCTGACATGCTCACTTCTGGCCAGATATCTGCAATACAGCCAGACACTCCGAAGGCCTCACTTACACACGGGCCTTATCCAACCCTCCACGGAAGGGAAGCCTTTTGATACAGTATCACTTCCTTCCCCTAGCAGCTCCATCTCCTCCCAGAAATCCCAAAAGGTTTATAACTTCCATTTTAAAACTGCTGATAAAACCCTGTAAACGTTTGAACCCCGTCCAGAGAGGGGGAGTGGGGTGTTGAGCCTGAGCGAGGAAGGGTGTGGCCTGTGACTGGCACCCACCCCTGGTGTTCTGGGGGGATGACACCCACCTCTGGTGTTCTGGGGGGATGGCACCCACATCTGGCTTTCTGGGGGAGATGGTACCCACCCCTGGCTTTCTGGGGGAATGACACCCACCCCTGGCATTCTGGGGGGAAGACACCACCTCTGGCTTTCTGAAGGGGAAGCCACCCACCCCTGGTGTTCTGAGGAGCACTCACCCCTGGTGTTCTGGGGAGATGGCACTCACCCCTGGCATTCTGGGGAGATAGCACCCACCCCTGGCATTCTGGGGGATGGTGGTTCCGTTTTGGCATGTGCTTAGCCACTGCGCCGTGATCTGAGGTAATCTGCGGATTACTCTACAGCCCTCCATCTGGCACCCAGATCTTTTATTCATTTTTTGGGGTAAGGGACTGAACTTTATCAAAGGCCAGGAAGACTTAGGAATTA
Source organism: Cricetomys ansorgei (assembly GCA_026225945.1). Lineage (NCBI taxonomy): Eukaryota > Metazoa > Chordata > Mammalia > Rodentia > Nesomyidae > Cricetomys > Cricetomys ansorgei. The sequence continues at coordinate 2,007,249 of JAMJFZ010002811.1, forward strand.
AAACGAATCTTCTGGAAAGAGAGAACTGGACCGTGTGAGGAGTGAGCAGATTCAGTCATTTCCCCTTCTCTTTAGGAGAGGAGGAAGCTGGCGCCTCTGCCAAGAGCAGGCGCACGCCTGGCTGGCCCAGCTGGCCAGCTGGCCGTGCGGAGAGAGTGCTGCCTTGCTCCTTGCTTCTCCTTCCTCAGACCTGGGTCACATGAGCTCTGACCAAGACCTCTCTGGTCTGTGCCTTACCTCCACTCCCTGCTCCCTGGGGACAGCTCTGCTGACCCTGCCTCTACTGGCATCCCATATGGCCACAGATCCCGCCAGTAGCCCTGCTGAGGGCTTAGAATCGCCTGCTCCTGCTGAGGTCCCAGCTGCTATGCCACCCGTTCTGTGGCCTCTTAGCTCTGCCACTGCTCTGCGTTGCCAGCACCCCCAACCCCGACATACACACACACACACACACACACACACACACAGAGCAAGTAGCTTTCTCTACAGAAGGAGCTGTGGGATCTGGTGTTGCCAGGGGTGGTGTGGACAAGGCAGTGAATGCTGGAGTGACGGGGAGTCAGCCCCCGGGGGATCCGGCCTTCTCAGCTCAGAAGCTGCAGACCTGGAGCACAGGCCCTGGTTCTCAACACTGTTCTGGACCACATGATCTTGGTGGATTTGGAGGACGAAGCTCATCCTTTATCTGTGGCCCACGGCTGTAGATAGAAAGGCTCCCCTCTCCCAACCTGGACTCTGCAGAAGGGTCAGCAGCTCTCATCCTGGCCTTGTCTCTATGAGGCACAACAGGGATCAGCCTGCAGCTGAGCTGGGGCCCAGGCTCAGGACACTCAGAGGGCATCGCCATGGGGCCTTGAGCATTTGGGTCACAACTTTGACTCTGGAGAGACACTTGCAGGTAACAGCTAGCTGTAGACTCTCACCACGGAATCGAGAGTATGCAAACAAGAGGCCAGAAAACCTGTATTATCTCTGGGGTTCTGTTCCCTCCTCTCTTTGTAGAGATAGGCTCTCACTATGCAAACACAGCTGGCCTAGAACCACCTAGTCCAGGCTGGCCTCAAACTCAGAGATCTGCATGTCTCGGCCTCCTGAGAGCTGGCATTTCAGGGCTCACCGCCATGCCCGGCTTTTTACCCCTTTTGTACCTAGCAAAGGGCCAAGTCGGTGCTCAGTGCACGGCAACTTCTGGCAGAAGAAAAGTTGACCCGGATGAACTTTTTAGAGGAAGTAAAGGACATGCAGACAGTATGGAAACCAGAAAGATCCTGAGTCACAGAAGGCTATGGAACAAAGGAGCTCTCTGACAGGGCTTTGAAGGATGCCTATGAGCTCTCCTTAAAAACCAAGGCAGTATGAGAGTTCGACAAAGGAGGCATGGGCCTCCCACCACGGCATCGGTGGGAATCCGGGCCTTCTTGCTTCCTTGAACACATGTGCAAGGTAACCAGGCCTAGCTCCGAGGTCCCAGAAGGCTTATTTAGAATGGAAGATGTCTCAGATGTGTAGGGTCCCGAGTCAGACAGACTGGATTTGAACCCCAGCTCCACGGCTATGTGGCCTAAGGCAGGTAAATTAGTCTCTGAACTTCCCTCTCCACATCTGTTCAGTGTGCTCGCCCGAATCACCTCTGCTGGCTGGGGTCTAGTGAGTCACACCCGAAACCTTGGTCCTGTCACTGAACTCTCCAGCCAGCTTCCCAGGGCCATCTGAGCCGAGAGTCTAGAAAAGCAAGCTCGTGGAACATATGTGCTTTGACCAGTTGCATGCAGGATGTTTCTCTGGCCTGGTCAGATTTTCCTTCTTATTCACCCAGAGCGGTAGGTGATGTCATAGCCCCAGAGAGCCTCCACAGGGAAATGATGACGTCTGCTACTCCCTGAGGTCCTCTTGCCTGCAGATGCTCACACATGCTGGACTGGAGTCCGATGCCACTGCTGGAGTTTACTTTCTGTTGCTGTGTGAGATACAACACTCAGATCCAAAGCAACTTACGGGAGGAAAGGGTTTATTTCAGCTTCCAGGTTCATCATCGAGGAAAGTCTTGAAGGAACTTGAAGCAGAATACCATAGCGGAATACAACTTGCTAGCTCACTCACCCCTACATCCATGTTTGGTCAGCTCCTTATACAGCCTAGGACCACCTTCCCAGGGAATGGTGCCCCCTGTAGTGGGCCCTGTCCTCTTATATCAACTAACAATAAGACAGCCTCCTAGATACATTCCCACAGGCCAGTCTGGTCTGAGCATCTCCCAGTGGACACTCCCTTCTAGGCTGTGCCAATTGACAAAAAATGTTAACCAGGGTAGTCAGTGATTCACTGTTTTAAAAATGTGGAAACAAGCCTGTCTAAGTACACACCGCCCAGGGGCTGCCGCATGGGCACTGCCCGACTCTGGAGGACTCTGCCCTGGGTCATTTTCACAGAGCAGGGTGATTCCACATCAGATCAGGAAGCATTGTGCCTACGATCTGCTCACAGAGGAGAAAGCAGAGGAACCACGGAGCCCGTGAGTCCACTACTGAAGGCAGGAAGCTGCCTTTGGCCACTTTAACCTAGAGTGAAAACGCCCAATGTCTTGGGCTCAGCCTGCATCTCAGTTAGGCGTCCTGAGAAATGGAACCTGAGAGGAGGGTCAGGATAACGGTGCTGTGGAAGGCGAGGTGAGACCGGTGGGGGGGGGGGGCTGGCAGGAAAGGCTGCAGGATGTGCTTTCTTCTCCTGTGGTCGCGGTGGAGGGTGGTCCGGTGGGATGCTGTGAGGGATGGACCAAACTGGTCCCTAGTCCTCCTGTCTAGAGCTCAGAAGTGGGGGAACTGGTCCCCAGTCCTCCTGTCTAGCGCTCAGAAGTGGGGGAACTGGTCCCCAGTCCTCCTGTCTAGCGCTCAGAAGTGGGGCAATGGAGCTTCTAGCTCTGTTCACACAGGCTGGGGCTTTGCCAGTGGTGGGTGGTGACTCACGGATCCATTTGGCCTGCTGTGTGTGAGCTAAGGTTGGTTCTGTAGGGAGAGGACCTAGGGAGCCATTAGTTCCCTAGTGGGCACTTCCTCTGTGATGCCTGGGGTGGAGCACTGGGGTAAGGTCTCCACCATCCTTAGCCCCTATTGTGCTACAGCTTCCTGAACTCTACTGAGTCCCCTCAGAATGGGCCCTGGGTTCTGTGAAGGTCACAGGCACACACTCAACGCCCCAACCCACACAAACCACATGCTGAGCTCTTGTCTGTCTAGAGGAAGGGAGGCCAGCAGACACTCTGGACAGAGGTCCCAGGAGTTACTCTGTCTGCTTGGTTCTTAGACTCCGCCCAGACAGACGAGAAAAGGTCAGATATGCCTGAGCAGAGGGGACCAGCCATCCCCTGAACACAGAGGCTTCTGGAGCCTGCCCCAGACCAGCTCCCAGGAGCTCCTGGGCCACATATGCTATTCCTTCTGGGGCCTCACTGTCTGACAGGAGTGAGGGATGGCAGGTCTGACTGGCAAAGCATAACCCAGGCCCAGGGGAAGAACCGCAGGCGCTGGGGGCGTAGCTCTGTCATCGATCCATGTGGCTTGGGCTGGGTGCTGGTGATGGTCTCTGGCCTCAGAAAGGTTTCAAAGGAGCAGCATTCGGGGAGGGCCAAGCCTCAAAGGTATCCCAGTGTCTCTGGTGACCACTGAGGAGCAGAGGACTCTATCTTCATGTGTTCATGTATATACAGGTGTGTGCGTGCATGTGTGTGTGTGTGTACATGTGTGCGCACATGCACTTGTGTGTATGTGGGGAGACAGAGGGTGTCACTCTTCTGGAGTTGTACAGACTGGGCTGCTGGCTGGTGAGCTTCAGGGAGTCTCCCGTCTACGTGCTGACTTCTCAGTGCTGACTCCTGGCTTTTTTTTTTTTTAGGTTCTGAAGGTGGAACCAGAGTCTTCATGCTTACATGACAAACACACTTTACCTCTTGAGCTAGCTTCTCAGCCCTCCAAAGGACATCATCCTGAAGGCGTTGATGGGGCACCCTGTGAATTTTAACAGAAGCCCTGTGAGCGGGGTTCTGTTCTCATGCCCATTGGATGGGTAAAAAAACAGGTATACGGAGTTTGAAGTACTCGCTGACCGACGACTTAGCGGAGTTAACACGTGGCTACTCAACTCCTGGCAAGACACAGTGAAGAGGAGATGACTGACAGCCTCTCTGCGGACTGCCCACTCTGTCCCTATAGCAACCCTTGAAATCAGCATTGCTGCCTCCTCCCCAACAGAGAGGCTAAGTGACTGCCCAGAGTCGCACAGCTAGGAAGTGGAGGAGCTGGGTTTGAATCGAGCCACAGACTAACTGATCTGCAAATAAGTTTGTTGAGTGGCCTTCTGTGTCCTGAGGCAGGAGGAACCAACGACAGACTTCATCAGTCTGGGACCTCTGCTCTCCCTTGGGCTGATCCTACATCTTTCCTTCGCTGTAGGGCTCTGTTTTCTTATAGCTCTGACTTTCCAAACTGTTGAGTTTGAAGATGAAGGTTTAAACTAATCATCTGAGCCACACTAAGCAAACCGCATCCAGTAGGCGCTAGTGGGCTGTGCAATAGGTAAGCCAGAAAGCACTGAGTCCCCTACAGAGTGCCCTCCCTCTGGGGCATGTGCTTGTTGAGAACAGGGAGAGAGGGCTTCTGTTCAGTCTAGACATGTCGCTGTATTGAGTGGCGTCATTGGAAAGCCAATGGGCTGACTGTTTTTTGGTCAGAGCCGGACAATCAGAGTCTGGGTCGAGGACAAGGGGGGAAGGGGCAACTCAAGCCTGGGGTCCAGTTCACCAACTTCCCGTGACCCTAAGTTCTGCTTCCATTTCTGAGGTCTTGCTCTTAGATCTTAAGTTGTTTGTTGCCTGAAAACCAGGATTCTGTGATGGCTCCTCCAGGAATTCCACAGTTGACAGACAGAAGAAAGGAAGGCAAACTTTGGCAGATTAGAGACGGTGACACCACCGTTAGCTCAGCCAGAAAGAAGTGACATTTCCCCCAAGTGTTGGCTAATACGGTAAGTTCACTCGTAGCTGAACGTGGACCCCTCTGCCCATCAAACGGCATGCACATTTTGGGGAGTTATCTATCACATTTCTTAGCACGTTACCTTCTTCCCAGCTGCCTCCTGCTCACCTCCTGAACCCCTCTTGCTCTATTTAAAGACACAGGCTCTGTGTGTTCTGATTTTTAAATCACGTGACAGTATTGACTGGCACTTGCAAATTATTTCAGTTTGTGGCTATGAAGGGGAGGAGTATTCCCTAAACTGTGGAGGAGACTGCTCTGGCCAGGGGTGGGCAGCTCCTTGAGGATTGGTGTGTACCGCTGCTGTGACTCTGTTTTGTCCAAAGGAAATGGTTGGCAGGTATTAATATGAGGGAGAAGAAAGGAAAGTTTTAAGCCGGGGTAGGGGCGGAGGGGGGAGAAGGGAGAAACCGACAGCATGTTTTAATTGTGAGTTGGAAACTTTATAAACACAATTTCCACACACAGCACGTGTAATCACGGCGGTAATTATGATAAATCCGTTGTCAGCCTGGTTTGGAAGTCCTTATGAGGTAGTCGGAAATTAGTTCTCGTGCTAGACAATAGCTCAATAAAAACGCAACCCGACCCCAGCCTGTCCCGGATGGAATTCCAGCTCAGATGTTCACCGTGTCACACTTCCCCGCCGCCAAACGGCCTGTCAGGTCAGCATAAACACGTCTTGAATCCATTAAGTTGCTTTTTTTTTTTTGTTTTTTTGCCTGCTAATTAGCTAAAAGTCGTACACTTCAAGACCTGCACATCAAGAGCTCTGCTTCAGGGTGAGGTACCACGGCTCCAAAGAGAAGCCGGTGCCTTTTGTGGACTGTGCTGGCTTTGGGGCTCTTGGCCTGGCTGGGCAAGTGTGGAGATGGGCAGAACAGATACGGGAAGGGATGGATCCAGAGGCTGTGCAATCTCAGCCCAGGGCTGGTCTTATATAGCCTCTGGGGCTCAGGCTAGAACACCCTTGATCAATCATCCCCAGACCAGGTGTCTGTTGACAGTTCTCGGATGACTCCACGGGAGCAAGCTCACCTCACGAGTTTATGGTGACAGGCTGAAACGTCTCTCATCCCTCTCATCCGTAGAGCACGTCCGGCAGAAACGTAACATTTACATTCCAGTGACATTCGCTCCTTCTTCCATATTCACGTAGTTCGGTAGCTTTGGACCAGAGGCGGGAGAGAAAGAGTCTAATCCGCCAGGCTAAGGACTAGCCGTGTGATTCTCACCTGTGCTAAAGGAGAAGCTGAGAGCTGGGCTATGGAGGACACACGAGCCGAGGAGAGGCGCAGCAAGAGCTACTCTCTCCGCTTCCTCTGAGTGGCGTTTCCCCTTTTCTGGAAGCTTGTTTCCAATTTCATTCTGAACTTGGAGGGGGTCACAGATCAGGCTGCTATGCCCCCATTCTATCGCTGAAGAACCCGAGGCAGGGGAGACCTTGCCTAATCATGGGTTGTGAGCGCTAAGTAGGGTTCAGTCTGCCTCTAGGGTCTTCGGATCCTGCCCTTATGGGTGTGTTTATAAAGGAGTCAGGCAGGCAGCCCTAGAAGAGTAACTCCCCAATATTTTTGCTATGACCCCCTACACAGTCATTTTGTTTGGTTCTGCGGGTGGCAGAGGAGGCAGGCTGGTCTCTAGCCTCCCTTTGTGGAGCTGACCAACAGAAGCTCCAGTCTCAGCAGAAAAACTACATTTCCTAGCATTCTCTCTGAGACAGAAGGTGTGGTCATGGGAAAGCAGTCTGGCAGATAGAATGCCTGGGGAGTGCTGTGTGGCTGGTCTGGAGTATGCTTTAAAGGGGGAAAGAACTCATTTCCTCTTCCTTCCTGTCTTACTCCAGAGGCTGTGAGCCAGATGAGGAGCCTCCCACCCACTCCTGGGAAGCAGAAAAGATGGGATAGTCAGGTATCTGGAGGATACCACAGAACAGAACTGACCCTGGCCACCACTGGACAGTCACTGGCAGGAGAATAAAGTCTTGTCTTCTTGGGACACTGCACTTCCTGTTTCTTGGTTACAGTATGTGCCATGCCAGCTACACCCAGAGTCTACAGGTCTGCACACATGCGCAAGTGTGCATCACAGGTTTGGACACACAGGTATGTTCATGCATACGTATTTTCCACATGTATCTCATGCACACACTTGTGTGCAGCCACATCGTCCATGAGCGGACTCAGATCAGCACAAGTGTTTCAGAAGTGAAGCCTCTGCAACTGAACCAAAGCCGTAGTAACTCCTTCAAGCTGTTCTCCAGGCATTTGGGGCAGAGCTACCCAAAGAATTAACACAGTGCTCAGCAGGAGTGGCCAACCGGGGTTCCTGGGCAGGTCCTCCGGCTTGGGCATCAGAGCTTTAGGTGGTTTTAAGATGCAGGAAAGTGAAGGGTTAATCCTCTCTGAGTCTGAGATTTCTGGAAATCACCTCTGCACATTCTGCTTAAAGGACCTAGGACAATTCCTCCTTTGAGAGGAGGATATGTCCGCCCCATGTCTCTGTCCATTATACCAGGGCCAGCTGCTCCTCAGCACACCCTCTGGTCAGTTAGAGGAATGGCTTCCTAATAACTTGCTGACCCAGGGGACACAGCACAGGGATGGTTGGGTCTCCAGGGTTGCCTGGGGGTCCAGCAGTATGCTAGGAGTGAGTTTTGACCTTTCAGGTGGGCTTTGAAGTTTGGTCTCTAACCAAGGTGCACCCTTTATTCCCTCAGCTCCTGAGATGGGCTGTCCCAGGAATATGTCCTTCTGGATGGAAGGTCTCTTACCAGTGACTCTGAGTACCCAGATGGAAACCTTCCCCACAGAACACGAGAGGGTCTCTCCCCTGTCATCCAGGCCTCCAGCTGTGTGGTCCAATGTGGCAGCCACCTGTGGGTATTTAAACTTAAGTGAATAAAAATAATGCATAATGATATTTAAACTTAAATTGCAGACCTCTTTCTGGAGATTGATTCCTGGACCTCACTCTCATGTCAAAATCTGTGGTTGTTCAAGCCCTTTACATGATACAGTACAGTGTTGGCATATGTCCCACGTGAGTTTTCCTGTACACAGCTGTCATCTGTAGGTTACTTGGGACAATCAGAAAGCAGCTGCTCTGTTGTCTTCTTTTAAAACATTTTTAATATTTTAAAGTGTGTGTGTGTGTGTGTGTGTGTGTGTGTGTTCCTCTGCATGCACATGGAGCCCAGAAGAGGGCACTGAATCCTGTGACGCTGGAGTTACAGGCAGTTGTGAGACTCCTGACGTGGGTGCTGAACTCAGGTCGTCTGCAAGAGTAACAAGTGCTTTTAACGGCTGAACTTCATCTCCAGTCCGATTCTGTCTTCTTTAGGGGAAAATGAAGAAGAGAAAAAACATGGACACATGTTCCATACAGATGCGATGGTTTGGAAACAGAGTGTTGCCCTGAAACCCAGGCTTCCCTGGAACCCATGGCGGTCCTCTTGCCTCACCATACCCAGCTTAAGACACATTTTGCTTTTGCCAAATCAACCTGTCAATCAGTTGATCCCACAGTATGTGGCCGGCACCATTGAGGATCACCAGCTTGCCAGTGCCGGGCAGCGCTTCTTGTTTCCCAGAGCCATGAGTGGGTAGCTGTCTGCTACTATGCTCAGCATCTCAGGGAAAGCCGAGACTCCTTCCTGATGCCCGGCCAAGGGGGTCCGTTCTCTTCACTGCTTACTGTGTGTGAGTAGAGGATCCGGGAACTCAAACTGTTTCCTACTCTCCATGTTTTCATGTCCTGTGCGTGCACGCGCATACGTGTGGAGGTGGGTTTGGGTATGTGTGTGTTGTGGGATGTTTTCATTGTGGATAATATTTTAGTTAAGATTCGTCTTTTACTTGTTTACACCTCTGTGCCATCCCCAGCTTCCACCCCCTGCAGAAGCTTCCTGTTCTTTGTTTATTGAGGGTCTGTGTGAAAACAGGAAGGAAAACACCTGGGGGATGGAGGGGTGGAGCAAGGAGGGACCAGGGAGGGGGAGGCGAAGCAGGAGGATGAGAGGTGAACCAAGAGGAGAGCATGGGGTGAGGAAGCTTTGGAGGGAGCTCTCTGCCTAAAAAGCCCCGGGTATTGGACCCCTGAGATTTGTAATATAATGTGTTAATAAATAATTTTAATAAAAACAACAATGGACGATTATTAACATGTGTGTTAGCCTGAGGCCCATCTATGTAGGGTATCTTCCTCTGTCTCTTCACCTTTATCTTTTGATACAGGGCCTCTCACTGAGTCTGAAGCTCATGGCCTTGGCTAGACTGACTGGCTAGTGAGCTTCAAGGGTGTCACCCTCTGCCTGGGGCGGTAGTATGCTGCCATCTTTGAAATCCAAAAGGTCTCCATCATAAAGTTAGGGGAATTGATGGTTCCTTTTGATCATCTTAAAGTCAAACAACGCATGGAAACTCCTCATCTCAATTTCTGATGTCATTATAAGATGCCGAAGGAAATCAGACTATACACAAAAATGCTTTAAAATAAAATAATTATTTGCTCAAACAGAAAAATGATCAAACTTCTGATGCTCAGGAGTTTTCAAGCAGTGGACGGTTCCCTGACCCCCAAGGAGCCCACATTCACCCTGGGACAGAAAGCAGTACAATCAGAGGTTCTGAAATGAGCTGCAGAGTCCTGGAGACCCCAGCTTGCCAAGAGCAGAGACAGGACACTGGGTCTCTCTTAGCCTGGGTTTCCTCACTGAAAAACAAGGTTTATTTGCCAGCCCTGTCTGTCTACTATTGGTTGATGGGATCTCTTGGCGTTGCATGCTGTGGGAAAGTAGGGGGAACCTCAGTGTCCCTGTGTGTGGGGTTCTAGACCGGAGGTTCCCAAATCCTTACCATATCACCAGTCATGGCTGTTCCTTCTGAGCAGAGCAGCTCAGAGACCAGCTTCCCACCCATGGATGCTCAAGAGGATGAGATGACCTTGGGTATAGTGGGTGACCAGTGGGGTCGGGATGTCAGAAGTGGCTCCTTCCCCGTCCTGTGGGATCTAGACTCTGCCACCTGGTCTCCCAAGATGCCCCAACAGCACTACATACCAGGAAGGCTTCTGTGTCACTGCTGTCAGCAGGTGGGGAGACTGAGGCACGGAGACAGGAGTGGCTTCTCCAGCACATAGAGCTGAGCCTCGAGCCTCGCTGGAGATGAGCTTCCTATCGCCTCAGTAGCATGGAGGGGCCATCAGGCCTTCCTAGGGCACGGGTAGGGCCGGCCCCTTCTTTGAGGGCAGTAGAGGTTCATTTGCATTTATTAATTATTCATAACCATGGGCTTCATTATGACATTTTCATACATGGGTAGAATGTGTTTGGATCATAGTGACCCCATTTCCCTCTTGATTCCTTTGTCTTCCCAACCAGTCTCCTTTCTACACCCCCCCAACCATGTGTTAGTGTCCCGCTGGTTCACTTAGAATGACTGAGGAGTTATTTCTGGGACATGTGCACCTGGTCAGTGGTATAGAGCAAGGACAGCCATCAAGAGGAGGCCGGCATCTCTCTCCTCTATCTCCCTTTTGCAAGAATAATTTGAAGGCACATGGGGTCTACTTACAACAGCCTGGAGTCATCATTTCTTCACCCCCCAGCTTGAGGTGTATCATTTCTTCACCCTCTCAACTGATGAGCACTGAGGCTGCTGAGCCTAGATGCAACCGCCAAGAAGCAACTTGGCCAGATAGCACTGAGGCGGGTCAACCCTGGGAGCTGAGAGAAGGAGTTCTCTCTGAGGTCATAGCAGGCTCTGAGAGAACTTTTCAATTTCAGTTAAAAAATGTATTCATTGCTATGCAATTGACTTGATGGAATTGTCTACTGAAACACATTGAATATTCATACACACACACACACACACACACATACACACACATACACACACATATATACACATACACACACACACACATACACACACACATACACACACATACACACACACACATACACACACATACACACATACACACATACACACACATATACATACACACACATATATACACATACATACACACATACACACATATACACACACACATACACACATACACACACACATACACACATATACACACACACATACACACATACACACACACATACACACATACACACATACACATACACATACACACATACACACACACATACACACATACACACACACATACAGACACACACACCATACACACACACACACACACATATTTAAAGGACACTGAGTTTATTTAGAGTTGAAACAAAACTTGATAAATATTTTTGTACTCTCTTTTTACCCAGCTGCAAATAAAATCTAACGAGCTGGACATTGAGATAGCCCTCTGATTTTCCCTCTGTAGACACATGAGATAAAAGACAAAGAGTTTCTTATTTGGGGTTCATAAAACATTCTGCGTTTATGGGTTCATTTTTCTGAAATGCAGATCAAAGCCAGGCTGTGAAACTTTACTGTCCCACTGCTGGCGGGTCTGTTGACTCTGTGCATACTTCAAAACTCCTTCCCCCAGCCCCTCTGACCACCTCCCTGGAAAGAGAAGGGGGGGATATTTGAATCTGAAATATTCAAGAGGAAGATTGACAGCTTAGAGTGGGGGGAGCTAAAACAACATTTTTCTGGGCCCCAATTAAAAGAATTAACCTTACTCATGGTGAGCCCCCCTCCCCCAAAGCCTCTGTCTCTGTTCTATGCCTGATGCTTTCTTGTGGCCTGTCGCTGACTTGGGTCCTTAATGGTCTCCTGCTCCCTGCTCCCTACCCACCCATACTCCCTCGATGGTTTCATGGTCTTTGTTTATGTTAATCCCTGAAGAACTAAGCTTCATTTCATTTTATTTGGGAGAGAAACCCAGCAGAGAGGGGTTCAAGAGACCCGCATGCTTCCGTAATTGCCTGGAGTTATGCATGTATTTCAGGCTGACAGCTAAGATAAAAAGCCCCTTGTGGGCTCATGTTGGGAGTCATTTTTCAATGCTGTGTGTGGGAAATTGAGCGTGGATGGTAACGGGGAGGTTAGGGAGAGCAGGGTGGTGCAGGCTGCAGGGAGAGGCCCCCACAGCCATGTTAAGTCATCCCGGGTTTCCAGCCCCGGCTAGACTTCTCAGTGGGCTGCGCCAGGCTGGGAACACGGGGAGGGAAGCGAGCTGGAGGGGCCTGGCCACTGTTTATCTCTAATTTTGTGTTTTTAAAATTGCTCTAATTTTCTTTTTCCACCCACTTGGATAATTCCCGTGTTCAGTGGTGATGGGAAACAACCCAGGCCAGAACACTACGAGCTGTTCCCACAACAACTGTGGCCATAACCACAGCCACACCAGGGTGCGTCATGAGGAAAGCCAGTGGCTCCGGGGACACTGGCCACACTGGGTTCTTCCCTGCCCTGTGGATGGGGTTATCTGCCAGCACACAAAACTCAACCTCTTGCCTCTATTTTCCCCACCTGTGTAATAGGCCCAATCTGTCCAGCACCTTCTTATACATCTAAAATTGTCTGCAAGGAATTACAGTATGGAATGGATCTCTCAGCGACCTTTGCAGGACTTCCTCCCTGGAGGACAAAGGCCGTGTGATCCGGCATCTAAACTCCTCCTGCTGTCCAGAGCTGGTCCCAGATGGCTTTTAGTTTGGGGGAAAATTACAGGAAATGCTCAGAGCAGTGGCTCTCAGACAGGGTCCCTTTAATAATCTTCTGATTATCAAGTACAAGGAGGCGGCTCGGTCAGTAAAGTGCTCACCAGACAGGAAGGCCTGAGTTTGATCCCCGGAACCCATACACAAGGCTGGGTGTGGTGGTGTGTGCCATCCCAGCCCTAGGGAGGTGGTAACAGGTTTTTGGGGGGTTCCTTGGCCAGACAGCCTCACCTGACCAGCAGGTTCCCCACCAGTGATAGACCCTGTCTCAGAACAGAGTAGAGAGCAGCTGAGGGATGTCAGCAGAAGCTGACTGCTGACTCCACACACAGCCACACAGAGATGTGTGCACATATAGACATGAGCACACACATGGAAATGTGCAGAGAGACATATGCACACATGAGGGCATGAGCACACTCAGAGAGATCTGAAGATACAGGGACACATACAGACACGAGGACGTGTGTACACACAGGGACATGAGCACACACAGGGACATGTGCACACACAGGACATGAGCACACACAGGGACATGAGTACACACAGGAACATGTGCACACACAGAACAAGAGCACACAGGACATGTGCACACACAGGACACACACAGGACATGTGTACACACAGGACATGTGCGCACACCGGACACACACAGGACATGTGTACACACAGGACATGTGCGCACACAGGACACACACAGGACATGTGTACACACAGGACATGTGCACACACAGGACACACACAGGACATGTGCACACACAGGGACATGAGCACACACAGGACATGTGCACACATGGGGACATGTGCACACACAGGAACATGTGCACACACAGGGACATGGGCACACACAGGGACATGAGTACACACAGGAACATGTGCACACACAGAACAAGAGCACACAGGACATCTGCACACACAGGACACACACAGGACATGTGCACACACAGGGATGTGTACATACACAGGTACACATGCACAGGTCATCAAGAACCCGAAAGATCTTTAACCTAAGAGGTTTACACACACTGAAACTTCTAGAACTTGTATTATTTAATTTAAAACAATCACAAGCATATGACACAGTTAACACCTTTTAAAACATATAAGTAATGGTTTTAATGTAGCCAAGTAGGGGAGCTCTGAATTTCAGCACGGGGCACTGGGAGTCCTGCACAGGCAGAGAGAGGGCTCAATGTAGGAGTACCAGAGTCTGGATGGTGTAATGAAACACCAAAGATCACCGAGAAAGCGGTTCCTTCTCCTGCAGGGCTCATTTCTGTGTTAACCAGATGACAGCTCGGGTTTTTGCTGTGATGTCAATCTTCGGCTGCACTCTGAAGCTCTGATGTGGCACTTCCTTCTCTCTGTCTGTCTGTCTCTCCTCTCTCTCTTTCTCCCACTTTTCTCTCTCTGAGGGTACATGTGCCTGTTCATATATATATATGTTCCTGCCCATCTCTGTGTGTCTCCATGTGTGTGTTTGCACATGGGAGGCAGGTGGCACTCAAAGGTAACGCTGAGGGTCTTCGTCCGTTATTCCCAGTGTATTGATAGAGGTCTCTCGCTGAGCCCGGCTTGCTGACTTGTTCCATGGGTCCCCTGTGTCAGTTTCTTACACCTAGGATTACAGGAGGGCTGCCATGTCCACTCTGCCTTTACTGGGTTCTGGGGACCCAAACTCCAGTCTTCAAACTTTACCCTCTGAGCCATCTCCCGGCCCACACAACACTTTCCCAGTGGCCATTAACGAAGTCTGAAATCACCACTTTGAACTTCTCTACTTGGTTACATGACCCGTCTCAGGGCGAGTCTCCCAGCTGCAGATGGTATTGTAACCTCAGTGATGGGATCTGGCAAACATCCTGTCCTGGGTTGTTGGAACCCGGTGATTCGCACATGTCTGAAGACTTGGTACTTAAAGACTTATGTTAATTAAACTGCCATCAAGCCCTTCCCAACAAAACACCTAGCAACTGGTTCTTGCCGTACTTTTTATTAATATTTTTACCTTAAGATGTGTGTACCTGCATATGTTTGTGTGCTTGTGTGTGCTCAAGGAAGCCAGAGGAGGGTGTTGGATGCCCTGGAGCTCAAATTATAGGCAGTTGTGAGCGTGAGGGTTCTAAGTGAAGGAAAGGGCCCCATCCAGAAGACAGGACTCCAAGTTCCAGCCCTGGCCTTGAGTGAGGAGAGTGGATTCTGGAGAGCAAAGTGGCACGCCCTGAGCCCCCGTGTGCCCCCAGAGTGGCGCACACTGAGCCCCCATGTCCCCTCCCTGCACTGTTCCAGAGGCTTTGGCTTAATTAATATGCTTTCCTTTCTTTTGCAGGTCTGGGGCTCGAACTCAGGCTGTTGGGCATGCAAAGTGCGGTGTCACTGGCCCCAGCACAAGGTCTTATTTTCTATGACATGTATCTCTTCTTGTTTCTGGGAGGAGTTCTGTTAGATCTGCCTGCTGCGTATAAAGGTTCCTGTAGGTGATAGAGATGCACACCTTAGGTCTCCTGCCTTCGTTCCTGTTCTATTGCTGTGAGGACCAAGGCAACTTACAGAAGAAGAGTTTATTCCAGCTTACGGTTT